>JBBPBX010012721.1:2861-25337 GCA_038048925.1 Garcialebias charrua | reverse complement strand
AGGGAACCCTCGACTTAAGGCACCCCCGACCTACGTCAACCCGGACTTACGAACACACTGTAAAAGTAAATAAAAAAATAATAATACTTTTTTTATTTTATTTTTATAAATTAATACATGTACAGTACTGTACGGTCACCAAGCACTTAGCCTATCCTAATACATGTACAGTTTTTAAAGATGAAGGAATGAGTTGAATTGTCTCCCTTTCACATAAAGGGAGCTAGCTCCCTTCATGTGAATGGTACTTGATAGGGAGGATGGAGACAATTCAACTAATTTCTTCATCTTTAAAAACTGTGTTAGGATAGGCTAAGTGCTTGGTGACTGTACAGTAAATGGTAAATTGAGCTTATTTATATAGCACTTTCTAGCCCCCTGTGAGGAGCCCCAAAGCGCTTTACAATACCAACCATCCACCCATTCATACACGCATTCATACACCAGTAGCGGCAGACTGCCATGCAAGGCGCCTTTCCAGTCCTACAGGGAGCAACTCGGGGTTAAGTGTCTTGCCCAGGGACACAACGACATATGGTGTGGGGAACCGGGATTCGAACCTACAACCTTCCGATCGGGGGACGACTGCCATTACCACTACGCCACAGCCACCCCAGTACTGTACATTTATCTATTTATACATAAAAAAAATTTAAAAATATATATATTTTTAAATAAAGCTAGACAGTGGGATTAGGCTGGAAAGGATGTGCAGCAGGTTAGGCTTATTAAAGATAGGAATGGTAATGTTCTAACAAGTGAGGAGAGTGTGACAGGAAGATGGAAGGAATACTTTGAGGACCTAATGAATGAAAAGAATGAAAGAAAGGGCGGCCGTGGTGTAGTGGTAATGGCAGTCGTCTCCCGATCGGAAAGTTGGCGGTTCGACTCCCGGGACTCGCACCATGTGTCGTTGTGTCCTTGGGCAAGACACTTAACCCTGAGTTGCTCCCGGTAGGACTGGAAAGCACCTTGCATGGTAGTCTGCCGCCACCGGTTTATGAATGTGTGTAGCATTCAATATATGTGTAGCACTTTGAGATTTTCAGTAATGAAAAGTGCGTTATAAATTGAATTAATTATTGAATGAATTAATTATTATTATTATTATTATTAAGAAAGAAGAGTAGAGGTCATAGAATCTGTGGACCAGGAAGTGTGAAAGATTAGTGAGGGTGAGGTCCGAAAAGCTCTGAAAAGAATGAAGAAGGGGAAGACAGTAGGACCTGATGACATACCAGTGGAGGTTTGGAAATGTCTTGGAGAGATGGCAATGAGGTTTTTGACTCAAATATTCAATGACATATTTGATGGTGAGAAAATGCCTGAGGAATGGAGAAGAAGTGTGCTGGTGCCCATTTTTAAGAACAAGGGTGATGTACAGAGTTGTAGCAACTACAGAGGAATCAAGGTGATGAGCCAAACAATGAAGATCTGGGAGAGAGTTGTGGAAGCAAGACTTAGACAAAAGGTGACTATCTGTGAGCAACAGTATGGTTTCATGCCAAGAAAGAGCACCACAGATGCCATTTTTGCTTTGAGAATGCTGATGGAGAAGTACAGAGAGGGTCAGAAAGAACTCCATTGCATCTTTGTGGATTTAGAAAAAGCATATGACAGGGTGCCGAGGGAGGAGGTGTGGTATTGCATGAGGAAATCTGGAGTGGCAGAAAAGTATGTTAGACTGGTACAGGACATGTATGAGGACAGCAGGACAGTGGTGAGATGTGCTGTAGGAGTGACAGATAGCTTCAAGGTGGAGGTGGGATTGCATCAAGGATCGGCTCTGAGCCCCTTCTTGTTTGCTCTGGTGATGGACCGACTAACAGATGAGGTCAGGCAGGAATCCCCATGGACTATGATGTTTGCAGATGACATTGTGATCTGTGGTGAGAACAGGGAACAGGTGGAAGAGAACTTGGAGAGGTGGAGGTATGCACTTGAAAGAAGAGGAATGAAAGTCAGCCGTAGTAAGACAGAGTACATGTGTGTGAATGAGAGGGAGGCCAGTGGAACAGTGAGGCTACAAGGAGCAGAGGTCACAAAGGTGCAGGACTTCAAGTACTTGGGGTCCACTGTCCAGGAAAATGGGGAATGTGGTAAAGAAGTGAAAAAGAGAGTCCAGGCAGGATGGAGTGGATG
Organism: Garcialebias charrua; assembly: GCA_038048925.1. Lineage (NCBI taxonomy): Eukaryota > Metazoa > Chordata > Actinopteri > Cyprinodontiformes > Rivulidae > Garcialebias > Garcialebias charrua. The sequence goes on along the minus strand of JBBPBX010012721.1, from coordinate 23,195 downwards.
GAGAAAAGTTTCAGGAGTGATTTGTGACAAAAAGGTGTCAGCAAAGGTCAAAGGAAAAGTTTACAAGACAGTGGTGAGACCAGCTATGTTGTATGGTCTGGAGACAGAGACATGGACAAAAAGACAGGAGAAAGAACTGGAAGTGGCAGAAATGAAGATGCTGAGGTTCTCCTTAGGAGTGACAAGGATGGATAAGATCAGGAATGAGATCATCAGAGGTACAGCACATGTTGAACAGCTGGGAGATAAAGTTAGGCCAGACTGAGATGGTTTGGACATGTCCAGAGGAGGGACAGTGGGTATATTGGTAGAAGCATGTTAGAAATGCAGCTGCCAGAAAAAAGACAAAGAGGAGATACAGTATATGGATGCAGTTAGAGGACATGGAGGTAGTCTGAGTGAGGACAGAGGATGCAGAGGACAGAGTGAGGTGGAGGAGGATGACTCGCTGTGGCGACCCCTGAAGAGGGAAAAGCCGAAAGAAGAAGAAGATTAATGTGATGATAATATTATTGGTAGTTGCAACAAACATCGTTTCCACACTTCTCTCTTCTCTTCAATCTTCACTATCTTCTAAGCATCCACCAACTATATGATTAGCGTGTAGAACATGAAAGGATGGTAATAGTAAGGAGTTAGCTTTATAAATCAGACATTGGCTGCCCCGATTGTTAAAAACTGCCATTGAAAACCATCTCTGTAACTAAGCAACACACTATAATGTGATTTAATGCAATTCTCCTACATTGACATATATCTAAATGCCCTGAATTACACTAAAAACTTAACCATGCATGATGAAACCGATCAAGATACTTGCCTCTATGACAAACCATCTTATGAGCCACTTAAGAGAAACAATGTGGCAATCAGCAATTCTCTTCTGCTTAATAATAACATCTGCACAGCTGTGTAATATCGAACACTTCACATGGATCACACTCATAGTTGTTTAAACTCGTCCTTCAGTGATAATTAAAAACTTCATTTCAGCTGGTTGTCATCTGCAGAATGAATTAATGTCATTACTCATGGAAAATGAAATGAAAAACTAAAAAATATGAATAAATTTGATATATTTTTTATTGCCCACACATATTTAAAACTACTACGCTCATCTAAAGAACAGAGAGCTTTAAAAAAAAGAAGTGTCTTGAACAAATATTTGCTTCTGTGACACGTTTCTCACACAGAAAACATGGGATAAAGCTGGAACAGACTGGGATGAGCCGGCCTTAAAGTGTAGTGGGTATTATTAAACCAACTACAGGATAACTTAAAACCTTATTCAGCCTAAACATAGACTGGTATACCTTAACCATAATAATGAAAGAATATTCTCTTTTAAATCTTTCTGATGGCAACTGATCTGACATTCCTCATGCACATGTGAACAGGGAGCCGAGTACACAAGTAAACACACACGTGTGAGACAAATGCAGCCATCCAGACCAGAGCAGACTGGCGTGGCGTTCCCCACACAGAACAACAAGGCGTACCTCGATGAGCTCCGGACGCAGGTTGACGGTGCGCAGCCAGTCTCGTAAGCGTGGGTAGCTGTCCAAGGCCTCGGGCCTCTCTGTCCCTGGCACTTTCCGCTTGCACTGCAGCTGTTTACAGATGTATTTCATCAGCTTCACCTGCAGGGAGCAACAGAGAACAAGGCACAGAGGGGCGGGGCAGGTTAGAGTCTACAGCAGTGGAAGGAGACGTTTCCTCTCAAGGGTTTTCTGCCACACCAGTGTTGGCACCAGATTAGATTCTGTCCAAGTACAACAAAAATGTGCAACATTTTGGAGAGCAAAAATTGTAGGCACTGACTAATGCAAGTGAAATGACAAATACGGATTCCACCCTTTCCTTTATTCCTTATTACAGCAAAAGCAGATGCACATATATCTCTATGCTGATAAGAGGTGGGCGATAGGTCGATATAAGATTGTGAAGGATTAAAATGCATTAATCTATTAAAGCAAAAATATCCATTCATTGCTTATAAAGGGCATTCAATAGGTTTTAGTGCCCAATGATTTCCACAATGCAGAAATCATTGGCAGAATTGCACAATTGCATGTAAAAAGTTACTGTGCAACTCATAATGCTGCAGAATTTGTTCAGTTGTGGACCATTTCTTTCCTCCACACAATGTGTGTTTTTCACATTTGATGTTTGCATTGCAATGAGCGAGACCGTTTTGGCTGCTGCAGTTTCCTGTAGCCTCCTGTCTGTGTGATGGGACGAGGGAAGGAGGGTGGAGGTGGCAGCTAAGAGAGTCCTATCCAGCCTGGAGGCATATATTATGACAAGAACTGAATACAAAGTTTACAGCAAAGGAATATTTGAATTATATCTATAACCAACCGATCAGGAAGTTTAGTCTGCACATAACTGACTCCAACCAGAAGAAAATGAGTGGACTTGAAAAACCAGTCACGTCAAAAGAGTGGAGTGACGTAACGTTAGGTTATCACTACAGCTAACCCATCCACACGAAAACACGTCAGCACAAATGCCACATGAGACTTTATAGTTAAGTCCATGCATTCATTACAACCTAGCTAGACTACCGTAACATGCTTTATGTTGGGGTCAGTCAGGTGTCCCTTTCATGACTCCAACTCATCCAAAATGCTGCAGTTCAGCTCTCAACAGGAACTCATAGGTTTGAGCATATTTCACCAGTTTTGTCCTCCCTTCACCGACTTCCAGAAATGATTTAAAAATTCTCCTGTTGACCTTTAAAGGTCCACCGACATGATTTTTTTACTATTCATAAAATTGCTCAAAATATATATATTTTATCATTTAAATATGTTCCTTTATGCAAACAAAATGATAAATCACTTTAATTTTGCTTTAAAAGTGATTTTGAACTTCAAGCCATGTTTAATCATGGGAAATCCAATTACACACGAACGCACCATCTGTGATGTCACACTGGGCAGAGGGCTCAGGTCTCTTTAATAGCGGACCATTTAAAACCCGACAAATTTAGCAATCTGTGAAGATTTGAGCTATTTGTCTTCATTTTGGGAAGCAGAAAATAGTTTGGGTGATGGAACAAGAAACAACAGGATCTAATTTAGGTCTGATGCTGTATCAGACTTACTTTCATGTCGAGCTGCTCATACCTACGCACTGTGACAAGCCCAGAGCTCTGCCCGGTGTGACATCACAGATGGTGCATTCGTGTGTAATTGGATTTCCCATGATTAAACACGGCTTGAAGTTCAAAATCACTTTTAAAGCAAAATTAAAGTGATTTATCATTTTGTTTGCATAAAGGAACATATTTAAATGATAAAATATATATATTTTGAGCAATTTTATGAATAGTAAAAAAATCATGTCGGTGGACCTTTAAAGGACATGACCCACCATGTTTTCAAATTGCATCGCCATTAATATTTCTTAGTTTATTTAAAAATAATACAGGAGCGTTTATTTATATTGTAGAGAAATAACGCTAAATGTGTTATTTCATGATTTATAGCAGATTTTAGCAGAAGCTCCGGGAAAATCTGCCCCTCTCCATATATGGGCATTCACATCACTCAAGTATCCGCCTTGGAGTTACAGGCGGAGTTATAATAAGCATTCATCAACTTCCATGACCGCTGCTCTGAGCGAGGAAAAAAAAGCGAAGCATTTTTAAATATTCCCTAAATCTGCCTGTTGATTAATCCTGCGGTCGCTCACTGATGTCTATCATATTCTGAGCGAGCATCCATCGGCTTTTTATTCTCTCCCCGTGACCAGACAGGTCGGGAGTACAGAAAGGCAGCCGCGCAGCGGAGCTCTGAGCGCGCGTGCTCCCCCGTGCTCCCCGCAACAAGGCTGGGACGGAGCCGAGCCCTGAGTCGGCACGAAGGAACTTCAAAGGTGACCAGCGGAACGGGGAGCCAGGGAGAAGACGCGCGGCTCGCTCCTCTGGGCAGAGGAGTGAGAGCAGCAACAGTCCGCAGCGGTGTTATATCTTATTAAAAAGTTCTATAAAATAAATAAAAAATAAAAACAGAGCATTGGTCCAGCTGTACACACAAATGCACCAGGAAATATGCAGTTTTAACTCCCACTCTCATAAACCTCCATGGAAACTCACTCCTGCCTTCTGGGTGGAGACGTAACTGAAGTCACTTCACACTTCGGCACTCTTCGGCCGGGTTTCCGGATTCATTCGGGACTCGTTTAAAAAAAATAATAATTTAACCCTCGCCTGGCCCAAATGCAAAAATGAAAATAGACATCATATTAAACTACAGTAATTGTCCAATATGGTGAATTGTTACTGTCATGGTGGGTGTTGTCCTTTAAATGCCTAAATGACATTTCACCCTCATATCTCTCTGATCTACTTCAACCTTATGCTCCTTCTCAGGTACTGCGATCATCTGACCATCTGCTTTTGGTTGTACCAAAAACCAAGCTGAAGCTCAGAGGAGATCAGGCTTTTTCAGTTGTGGGCCCTAAACCTTGGAACAATCTGCCCCTCAACATTAGGCCGGCCGCTTCACTTCCTGTTTATAAATCTCTTTTAAAAACATCAGTTTTCACTGACATTTAATACAGTGTGATTTGATTTACTTTGTACCATTTCATTGTTTTTGTGTTTTTATGTTTTACTTCCAGCGTGTCCTGGGTCTTCCTCTGGGTCTCCTCCCGGTGGGACATGCCCGGAACACCTCACCAGGGAGGCGTCCAGGAGGCATCCTAACCAGATGCCCGAGCCACCTCAACTGGCTCCTCTCGATGTGGAGAAGCAGCGGCTCTACTCCGAGTCCCTCCCGGATGACTGAGCTTCTCACCCTATCTCTAAGGGAGAGTCCAGACACCCTGCGGAGAAAACTCATTTCAGCCGCTTGTATCCGAGATCTCGTTCTTTCGGTCACAACCCAAAGCTCATGACCATGGATGGATATGTTTTACTTTTGAAGCTTTTAATTGCATCTTATTATTTTTTCTTTAAATACTGCCTTTGAGCTTATTGTTAAGTCCTTTGGTAACCGCTGCTGTTTTAAATGTGCTTAAAGCTACACTATGTAACTTTGTAATGTAGTCTGTAACTTTTCTAACAATGGCCCTCATTCACGAAAATGTTCGTATTTTTATCCTAAATTTCTCCTACTTTTGTTCGTACGAAGCGTTCGTACGAACATGCCACGTCAGATTCAACAAAGTCTTCTATCCTGAGGAAACGTGTGTAAATGGGTTGCGTAAATTTAATGAATCCCACCTGTTCTAAACAGCTGCGCGTGCACGCCGAGGGGTCATTTACATAATTCCCACCCCTCAAAACACCATATAAGGCCACGTTTCCTGCCTTCTGACAGCAGGAAGTGTCCATTCATTCAAACTCAAGAAGTAAAAAGAAGAACTTTACGCGTTCGGAGATCTGCTCTCAGTCGCGCACTGCTACCCCCCCCCCCGCAAGTGTCGGATGTGTTTTTGAACAGAAGCATTTTAAAGTGTCTCGAAACTACAGTTAACTTCATATTAATATAGTGCATGTTCTCCCGTGGGTCGTACAGTATCAGAAATCAAGAATAAATGGTTTGATCTGAAAATGGCTTCAAAAAAACATCTCGCCGCAGCACGGACAGGAGGTGGTGACAGGAGGTGGTCAATCCTTGACCACCTCCTGTCATGTTGGCACGCGTCTTGCGAGACGCGTGCCAACATGACAGGAGGTGGTGGCAGGTGGTGCGCAGCGTGCCAACATGACAGGAGGTGGTGGCAGGTGGTGCGCAGCGTGCCAACATGACAGGAGGTGGTGGCAGGTGGTGCGCAGCATGCCAACATGACAGGAGGTGGTGGCAGGTGGTGCGCAGCGTGCCAACATGACAGGAGGTGGTGGCAGGTGGTGCGCAGCGTGCCAACATGACAGGAGGTGGTCGACATGAGTGGCGCGGCCGCGGCCCCCACCTGTCCCAGCGCCGCGCACGTTCTCATTCAAAGGATTGCAAAGCGATGCAGGACTGTTTTGTATGTGACACAAATGTATTAAATATCCCTTCTTCATCCCAGAGCTGGACTTTTATTTTGTTTTTTTGCCAAAAGTCAAGTGATCGCTTCATCCTTCACTGACAGGAATGAGAAAATGGATTTGTCACGACTCACGAGCGAATTAAATCATGTCCAAAGTGGCTGGTGAAGCTCTGCTGATTTCAGGGTGTTTTTTTGTTGTTGGACGAGTGATTCATGGTTTTATTATATTTTTTAGAACGTTTTATTAACATATAATCACAGAACTTCGCAGCGTAGAGACAGGACATGTAGTGGGGGCGGAGCATTCCAGACATACCAGACCTGCACTGACAGACATGAGGAAGTCACGAGCGAATTAAATCATGTCCAACGTTGCTGCGTGAACCTCTGCTGATTTCTGCTGTTTTTTGTGTTGTTGGACAAGTGCTCCATGGTTTTATTATATTTTTTTAAATGTTTTATTAACATATAATCACAAAATATTGAAGCGCTCCGAGCGACATGCAGCAGGAGGCGGAGCTGCAGAACTCAAGTTCAACAGAGAACGGACTGGCTCCCCCTCAGAGTCATATATGGCTCTGAGGGGGAGGGAGCAGAATGCTTTTACCTGCTGAAAATTTTTCTAAGTCCCAGCGTTCTCCAGAAATTACATAGTGAACCTTTAATCAATTAAGCTGACTTGACTTATGCATAACAAAATATTCAGGCTATAATTAAAAAATAGGAAAATACACATCTTGGGCAAAAATTACGCAATGTAGTCTAAGTCAACCCGAAAGTTGTCTGTTAAAACTTAAAGTAAACACAAAAGAGCATTCTCTTCTTCCATCATCAGTGAGTCCAATAGGCCACTATTATAATACAATAGTTTAAAGCTCCACAGACATGATTTTTGTACTTTTCATAAAATGGCTCAACATATATATTTATTATCATTGAACTTAGGGCTGGACGATATGGCCAAAATTGTTATCACGATATAGTTCTTAATTTCGGTCGATAACGATATAATTCGTTATCGATATAAACAATATAAAAGCCTAAAAAAAAAACTATAAACTATACAAATAAATTAATGTTCTCCTTGTATTTGTATTTAGCCTCCAAAAAGATGGAAATCACCATCAAATAAACATAAACTTCTCAACCCAATAATTCTCAGTCGGGTCATCTGGACAGTTTCTTTTTTATAGAAACGTTTCACCCTCCATCCTCCATCCAATTTCTATAAAAAGAAACTGTCCAGATGACCCGACTGAAAATTATTGGATTTGGTACGTGGATTATTGAGCATGAACTTTCTTGCCATAAAATTCTCAACTGTGTCAATATTAATAGTTTTAACTTTAAACATCTTTAAAATTTACAGCATTGAAATTCATAGTTAATTAAATAAAACTTTTGGGTGTTGTTATTTATAAGAAGCTGACATAGAAATCTCATGGAAATTACTTAAGAATAAAAATAACAAAATCAATTGCATTACTGTATAAAGTAAAATAGTTTTTGAATGACAAAGTTTTGAATATATTGAATAATGTAATGATTGTTCCATATTTAATCTGTTGTATTGAAGTTTGGGGAAAAGCATGTAAAACTATTACAAACCCTGTTTTTTTTTGTTTTGTTTTTAAAGAGCTACAAGAATTATTAGTAGGAAGTGCTATGGTCACCCAACAAATATTTCATCAGTTTAAATTATTAAAATTTTATGATTTGGTTGAACATAGTATTTTACAAGTCATGTATAAAACTGAAAAAAAATTACCCCCCAAATATTCAATTAAAATTTGTTTAAAGTTATTAAACCCTGAAGGGAATGTAAATGTTTGTAAAACCTCCATTTAGGACTAGTTTGAAGGAGCTGAGTTGTAAATCAGGAAACAGGATTGTGTTGACTTGATATCACCATAAACATTTCTAAAACTATTTATATGTTTTAAAATATGATTAAATCAAAGTTGTTGGGAAGGTGTGGTGCAGGTGAAGTGAAGGTTGTTGTTTGTTTGTAGTTATTTTGTATTTTTTAAACAAGGGGCAGATATTAAAACACTATTTTCGTCTTTCTGCACATTTTCATTCAGTGTTTTTTCTTCTTCTGATGAATTTGTTTTATTTTGAATAAAAAAACATGCAGCGCTGGGGCTGTTTGTTTACGTCGTAGTTTCAGGGAAACGTTGGCTCAAACTTTATTGTTCTTCATCTTCTGACTCTCATATTATATCGAGTGGAAACTCTTCAGATTAAACAAGTTAGATGTTCCCACCGCTAGTTAGAACGACTTTGTCACGTTTTGCAAAATAAAGAAACCGAGTAAGACTCGCTGCAGATGAGACCTGCAGTTTAACAAAACCGAACTACGTCCACACCGACGAATTAGTCTTTCCTCTCATCAGTGATGTCGTCTGCTTTCTCTTCGCTTGTGAAACTTTGTTCAGTCACATTCTGACGGTCATGAGCACTCGTTTGACTCGTTTTGAAGCGAAAACTTAACGCGCTTTGGAGACTAGCTTAGCTTTTAGCCTGCTACCGCTAACGCCTGCTGCTGGACTGAGCGCTGCGTAACAACGACGTCACCACGCACGTTTTGTGTCACAGCTTTTTCTGTCCGGGCGGGTTGTTGAAGCAGCCGCTCCAACCCGAACAGAAACAGAAAAACGTCAGTGAAACGTTGTAAAATCCTATCGAAATATCGAAAATATGCTTAAACTTCATATCATCGTTATTGAATAAAAGTATATCGCGATATTTATCGTTATTGAATTATCGTCCAGCACTAATTGAACTATGTTCGTTATTGCAAATAAAATGTTAAATTAATGTAAAAATCAATTCTAAATTGGTTTAAATTTCGCGCCGGGTTTCTCCCTAAACTTCCGGTATTTTCCGTCACGTGATCGTGACGTCAGCTCCAGACTCGGCTCCAACGCGCACATTGAAAAACAATGGAGGAAGATACAAACGCATCCGTCGAATTTAGCCATTTAAAACTTTAGATTTTAGCGATTTGTCTTCAGTGAAGCCAAAGTTATTTCGAGTGATCAACAAGAAACAGCAGGTTACAATTTTTTTTCTGCTGCTGCTGTTTTTTGTAGACTTTTCACGTTCAGGAAGTGAGCAGCTGTGTGGTTACAGGAGCTGACAAGTTGACGAGGCAGAAGGAATTCTACAACATCTAAATCGTTTCCACAGCACTGAAATGGTAATATATTAATTAATGTTTCTAATAATTATTCAACATTAATTTATAGTTTAAAAAATTAGTCCCTTTTAAAATATAAAATAATATTTTAAAATAATACATCTGATGTTTACAACACTTACCATGTTGTCAAAAAGGAACTAATTCACATGGAGGTGCTCACAGACAGCAGAAGTGCCACATGAAGAGCTGATGGTGAATATTAGACTTTTCTGTCTGTCAGCACTAATTTTTAAACATGTTCAGTTTTTACACCTTTTGTTCAAATCATGCGGATCCATGGTTTGATTAATTAAGAAACAGAGATACAGAGGAGCATCATTTTCTATGGACAGTATTCACATTGCGACCAGGTTGTGATGGTTCAATGAAGCGAATAGAAAGAAGAAGATCAAAAGACTGGCTTCTTAGTCCTTTCTGCGTCACTCAGGGTGACACTGGACTGATGTACAAAAACTGACTCTCATAAGCCAGTCAAGTTTATATCTGATAATATGCACGATGAAAACTACAGCTTTGTCTAAATCTTCACTCAAGCCCAAGATTATAATAAAAGTTGTCATTTTGCTGCATTCTAAAGATTGTATCTCACTCCCAAGGTCTTTAAAAAAACTGTTTAATGCTTTCATGTCAAGTGCAGTGGTCCATTCTGTGAGCATTACAATGAACACCACGGTGTTGGTTTGCAGCAGCCTGCATTGTTCCGCTCACCATGACTGTATAGTGTGTCCTTATCGCAATGTCTTATCTGAAAGAGTCCATTACAGCAGGCAGCACCTTTAGATGAGCTGAGCACAACCGGCAAGCTCAAACCCCCACTGCATACCTTTTGAGTGCTGCCACAACAATGGCCAGCGCACGTCTTTTTCTGGCACATTCAGCCATCTCAATGACACTTCCAGTCGTGAGCCAGACAGAAACCTGTACAGCCACACTCCTCTCTGAAGATGCGGCCTTGGATTGTAAAAAGGCTGCAAATGAAAGCGTCTGATGCTTGAAAAGACTACAGAAAAAGAGGATTGAGAGGAGGTAAATGCTCTATGTGATGACCCTTACCCAGCTATTCAGCTCTGCAGCCATTCATCAATTATTAGTCACACGGAGCATTTGAAAGTAACAACATTGAGTGTCAACTGATAAAAAGTGTCACTCTCACACAGCAAACAAGGTCAGTGGTAAGGTTGATTTCTAAAGATGAAATTAAATAAACACAATTATTTATGGCCTTTTAGTCACATTAACAACTACTAATATTTGTTAAAATAAGACAAATTAAATGCTTAGAATTGCTCAATAAAATGCATACAACCCTTAATGATCAAGCTATAAACAAAGCTCATCTTTTGTTGAGAAATGACAACAAATTTTAGAACAATATCTGTCAAACTTGATGAATATGGGAGCACGGCGGATTAGTGGTTAGTAAAGCTGACCCGCTGCAAGAAGGTGAAAGGTTCAAACCCCAAGTTTGGCCTGGAGTTGTTCCTGTGTAGAGTTTGCATGTTCTCCTTTATGTTTACATGGGGTCTGTCCGAGTACTATGGTTTGTCCTTACAGTCCAAAAACATGTTTAGGCTGCTTGAGAGAGAGATCTTTGATCTCAATGATATTTGTCTGGTTAAATACATGTACTGTATATATACAGTATATATATATATATATATATACAGTATATATATATATATATATATATATATATATATATATACAAACCGGATTCCAAAAAAGTTGGGACCCTAAACATCCTGGATGAAAACCTGCTCCAGAGCACTCAACCTCAGACTGGGGCGATGGTTCGTTTTTCAGCAGGACAACGACCCAGAGAACATGGCCACGGTCTCAAAGGAGTGGCTTCAGAACCACTCTGTGAGTGTCCTGGAGAGGCCAAGGCAGAGTCCAGACTTGAATCTGATTGAACATCTCTGGAGATATCTGAAAATGGCTGCACAGGCATCTCCCAACCAACCTGATAGATCTTGAGAAGTACAGTAGTCCCTCGTCCCGGTCTGACTTTCGTGGACTCGCTCCTTCATGGTTTTTCAAAGTAAGATTGGACATGGCACACAATTAGCTGACTGATGGATGATCCATACGAGCAGCATGGATTGGTTATTATAATTAATTATTTTAAATGATTTAGCACCTGTACAGCCCACAGGTGCAGAGAACCTCCCTCCTGCAGCATCATGATATCTGCTCTCTGCCACGTACACTTCTTTGCTGCAATCACACTCGTGCTCATCACTTCCAATCTTCCTCCTTCTGTGTAAATTAACAATTTAAATTTAAATACTGTACTGTAATAGTTTAAATAAACAATCCATGCTGTATGAGCAGCTTTATTTTAAATAATCAAGTGCGACCGGAACAGAACCTTTAGTCCCCCTCGGCGAATGGCCAGGCCACCGGGAATCATCCTGATGCTCTGAATGGACAGTTCGCCCCCATCCTGCTGCAGCAGGTGCCAAATCATTTAAAACAATTCATTTTAAATAATTTTGGACCTGTGATTGTCTTTTATTGTTTTATTTATTATTATTATTATTATTATTGTTATTTTTTGTGCACTGCTCTTGTCTGATGTCTCATGTCTGAAGACGTCTGCCTTCAGACCACTGATTCCAGTTAAAACCCTCGGATAAGTTTTGCTGCCTCTGTGTGAATGACCCACGCCTGTTTGACCACAAACTCAGACCCTGGACTCTGAGTTGAGCTCTGAGAACCAAGCTCCACATTCTGAAGATAGTGTTTGCGGACTTTTGCTCACATAACATATCACGTGATTTGTCTGTCCAAACCTCCATTCCCTCTGACGTAATCACAGCTTTGAAGTCTTCACCGGTGATCAAGTTCTACAGAGTGAAAACTTTCTCCTCCTGATAAAACTTTAAATAAATATTTTTGTTCACTTTTGTTAACAAAATATATTCATCATGTCAAAATAATTTTCCTTGTGCAACTTGTTAACACTCAATGTACAAGTTGAAGAAGGTAACCAGTGCTAGCTAGGGTTGGGCATCGAGAATCGTTCGGAACCGGGACTAACTGTCCGGTATTCCCAGAATCGTTAAAAATATTAATTTGCGATTCCTATGTTCGATGCTAGTTCGCCGACCGGAAGTAGCCGCCAAGTTGGCGGCAAATTCTTCTTCAAGTAGCCGCCAAGTAGCCGCCAACTTGGTGGCAAATTCTTCTTCGGGGTTGGCGCCGCCAACCCCGAAGAAGAATTTGCTGCCGAAAACCAACAAAGAAGAATCCACCGGAAGTGTGCATCCGCGATCGAAAGCGTGGCTTAACTTTAATAAAATGACCAGTCAGGTCAGTGCAGCACTTGCAATAATTTTCTATCATGCAAAAAAGGGTGGAGAAGTAAAATAGTGTCCCGTCTTTGACGCGCTCCACCGGATTATTTTCGCTTCGTGTCCGACAGGAAGTAACAGTGGTCCGTCTGCAAAGCGCTCCGCCAGACTTTTCGTTACCTCTTCGGCTCCATCAGGTAAATAAATAAACTATAAACTACGTCTCATACCAACATTAAGGCAGCTAACAAGTTATACTCCGCTTAAAGCAGTAAGTCAGCTCAAATACAAACACGATGCTAACGTTAGCTCTTTTTTTCCTCTTAGACAAACGACCTGAAATGGCTTCACCGTGTTCACCTGCAGTGACTGTCCAAGGTAAATACGTCAGTGTGACTGAATGAAGAGTGCCACAGAACAGTTACAGAATATATTGTGAAAAGGTTGCATCCATTTTCAGATGTGGATTCAACTCCTGCCATGGATTGCACTTACATTGCACTCAGACACATAAGCAAATCCAACACTTATTAACATTCTTAATCCATTTAAAGTTCTCTCAGTGTCTTTTAAAAATCTTTTAATGTCTCTAGTTTTCATTATTATATAATTTCTGTTTATGTTCTCTTTCATTCCATTATGAGTGAATGTCACAGTTTGAAGAATTATTTAATAGTTGATCCTGTATTGAACGCCTTTTTTTATTTTATCATGTCCTGGACGACTGAGAATCTTCACCAGCAAATTATTTAATAGGTTAGTTGGGCAATAACAGAGCTAATAATTGTATACATTCTCAGTCTTAAAAATGATTTAATAATTTATTTTTACTGATAATACTGATAAACCTGTTGTTTGTTAAGGAACTTCCTCCCTGCAGTCTGTCCAGAAAGTCTCCACTGGAGAAGCTTTTTGCTGAGCAAGAGGCACCGGAATCGGAACCGGAATCGCTCAAATTCAAACGATGCCCAACCCTACTGCTAGCACGCACAAATTTTGTTAATTATCTGTAAAATCAACAGAGTTATTGCTGTTTTTATGTTTGTTGTGGGGGGCACTTTGAATCAGGTTGACTCCAAACGTTATTCAGTTGTAGAAGTATATTTAATGATTACTTTCTGCAAGTTACTGTACATTATCATCTGTTCACTGGTCAATTAAATATTTTGGTAACAGGTACACAAAAATGGGCAAATACCTAATAGTCTACCTTTGCCTTTTGGAGGAGGACACTAAAAACAGATCCAACTTAAGCTGGAAGGTACATAAGGTACTAGAAATCTATTTCTGAACACATGAAAATGTAAGCACAGACAATGAAGTGGATAGTGCATACAAACCTAAACGAACAGTACGTCAGTGCAGTAAAAACCAAAATTCATGTTTAATCATTCACTGTGCTCACAACAAGTATTTCAGGTTACTCTATTGCTGGGCGGCATGAGCAACAACAAGAGGCATTTACTCAATGTGGCTAATGAGCTAGCCTCCTCCTTTATCTCCCTATACACTGGTGCAGCACCGTGACGTCAGGTTGCCTAGCGACCCCTCTTCTGAGTCGTCAGCAACATTTCGGTGGGATTTTCCCATGCATGTGAAACACAGGACTCAAAAACAACACATCTTGAAAAACAAATGTCACTGTGCGTCTCAGCAGGAACATATAGCAGCCGTTCGATTAGATCCTCACACTCACAGGGCTTTCACTCATTAGGACCCTAAATGAGTGAGATGAAAAGAATTACACAAGTCCCCAAATCCCTCACTGATATCAACAACGGGCACATCTGCGCTGAGAGCACAAAGCAGAACCAGTGAACCGAGAGATAATCACAGGCCCCTTTGCGTTTTATTTTTGGTGCAGAGAGGAGAAAAACAGTGTTTGACGTGTGGCCTGGCGGTGGGAGGTTGGGGAGGAGAGATGGCGTCAGAGCCCACCTGTCAGCGGAGCTAAACAACACCATGGCAACGGCCCCTAACATTGTGAGGAGATGAGCGACAGCCACCAGAGAGGTGGGGTGTGGGGGATCAGTGCCAGCAGCGACCGGCCTGACACAGCAGACTCGGGGAGCCAATCCCACCACCTCAGTCGTTTTCTCAAGCCTCTTGCTGACTCTGGCACTTTGGTGCACCTGCCACGGATAGCAAGGCCTATCTGAAAGGCAAGCAACAATGCTCTGGCCCAGAAAATGATTTTTACACTGGAAGGTCAGCTCTTTTTTTACACAGACTGGAACACACAGGTCCACATTTGTTGTACATTACAGTATTGGTTACTGTTTATCTCATATTTAGAAAGACGTAAAATCTATCAAAGAAATTTCACTGTCTCTGTTGAAAACAGAGAGAAGATTGACTGTAGCTACACATAGGAAATGACAAAATACATATCTATAAAGAAAACTGTAACCAAGCCAGCTATGTAGGGCTCTGGTCACCAGTAAGAGGGTGGGGGTAAGTCACATGGCTAGACCAAGCCTGCCCTCACTGGTACCGCTATACTGCAAGCCATTGGATCGCATAATAAGGTAGAATTTTCCTATTAATGTGTATGAAGCTTTTAGCTACAACTATAAATTCTTCCCATCTTGAATAAACATTTTGAATATCTGAAATAAAGAAACTCAAATTTCAGCTATTGCCTATATTCATTGTAGATAGGAGTAATGTACAGCTGCGGACAACAGTAAATATTGCATAGTGTTTTCTCAATGCAAGCATCCACGTTGTTTAACTTCTGCTTGTGGTTTGAGTGACTCCTTTCTTAATGTCACCAGTGTCGCATACCCAGCATGCAAAGTCAGCATAGTTACAATACTCTGGGGGGAAAAAAATCTAAATAAAAACACAGAACAGTTGACCAGGATTGCCTGAAATATATTTTTACTAGTATGAATGTATTTTAAGATGGATTTAATTGACTTAATGACATTTTGACAAGGAGAAATGCTAATACTGTATTGATATGCAAAATGGTAGGTAGGAGTGTGGTGTGATTATTTGCCATAACAGCTTGCCAAAGTCGTGACTTCTAGTAATGTTAATCAATAAGATAATAAAACACATTTAAAATACATGTGTATAATAAAAAATGTACAGTATAGTGCAACAGCACATCCTGGACTATTCCTCCTAACGGAGGCCAAACTTAGCCTCCCCCCCACAACAAGAAGCAAACAGACCTCAAAATTACAGGATGCAATGCAACTCATCTTGAGTCACTTTTGGAATAGTTTAAGACATGACTACAGTGTGCTTTCCACATCAAGCAGTTCACTCAATGGCTACAGCTCCCTAATGTAAGACAAAAATGACAAAAGAGTCAGGGTCAGCGTTGATAGTCGGAGTTGCGTTTCCTCTACACCCTGACATGAGCGACATTTTCCTCTGACTACGTCTAGGCCTCCGACACAAACGCACACATGCAGCGGCTTGTCATATCACAAGAGGCAGCCCAGCTGATTGGTTCTGTTTCTCCCCTCCTCTTTCCTGCCCGCTCTACCCTTTCGAAAAGGCTCTTTGCACGTCATTTAATTTTCTTACTTAACAACCAACCCTGAAAATGCGTAGGAAGAAAGGTGGCTAAATATAGATGCAGCCACAACAGCTCACACCACGAGTGCGCCGCAAACTCTCCCCAACACCATGAGGAAACAAAACAGAGTGATGCATTGCTGTTTGCAGAGAACTACAGAGTGCACCGTCAAAAAAGGACAAGACAGTAAATTTATTTTATGCAAATCAAAATGCCCCACCGCGTTTTTTTCTTTGTTTGTTTGTTTTATTTTGTTTTTCAAGAGAATGAGTGCATTTTAAAATGGCTATTTCGGTTTCTGGGTCATGTAAATTTATTTTGATGTAGTTAGGAAACATTTCTAAGGGAGTGCAAGATGACATGATACAGTTAAAGTCAGGATTACTGAAGTGCTACAGTTAAAGTAACACAGATGCAGCATGAGAGGCAGACAGGGACCAAACTGAGTGGGATTAACGTGTGAAAAGTGAAGTGCCAGTTAGCACTCCATTGGAAAGGCCAGTATCATTATCCTCTCACTAGACGAGACCGAAAAAACACACATGGTTCAAGTGGAATAATAAAGATCGCTCAATGAGAGAATAAAGCCAGTTCAAGCCGCTCTTGATTGCACTCCAATGCAATATGGCAATGATAACCCCTGAGCACCACAAGTGAGACAACTTCTGACCTCAGACAGATTGAGCGAATTCAGCGCCTGAATTAGCAGCTTTGGTAGTAATTACATCTCTGCTTTGCTACATCTGCTACAGAGCAGGACTCGCACTATGTATTTACAGTTGTAGGCCAGTGCGCTTGCTAAAATCCCAAGGCACTGGCAGGCCACCATCCATGTCCCCCTCATCTCAGGAGAAACAGTGCAGTAAAAATAAAAACTTGACGCCTCCTTCCAAAGGTTTCGGAATTTAAAGCATCCCAAATCTGTTGCTAAACACCAAATTGTTAGAATACTATCAGACATGTGGCAAAGAGGACGAAGGCAAGAAGTGAAAGTCATCATCAAGCCAAGTTGCAAAACAGTGTGCGAGCAACGGCATAGGAAGTAAGGCCGTTTATCGTTACAGAACCACAAACCTCAACCGATTAGTAAGAAAATATCAGAACAAGCGCTCAATACAATACAGAAAAAGAAAAAAAAGTAAGTAAGAAAATATATTTAAAAATTAAAATCACTGTCCTGGCAATGATTCTGATCCCCATGTTTGCAGTTGTAGAAGAAGCATATTGCTAATAGCTAAACTTAATGATCACTCTTGTCTCGGTTTCCTAATAAGATGGTAGAAACAGCATTAAAAAACAGACCAGACAACATCATCAAATTGCAACACGAAAAGTTATTGTCAAATTTAAGCATGGTTTTTTTTCTTACTTTACTTAACTTTTGATGGGCTTTACCACTCTTGCTTTATCAAACCTTCAACAAAATGTAATTTCCTCCTTTGTTCGTTATTCAGACAATGCAACCTTGCATTTGGTTTGATCTTTGTATGTTCACATTATAAAAAAGAAGAAAAAAGATGTATTCTGATCAAACAGCAAGCAAAACAGTAAAAAAAGATTACAACTAAATTGGGAAAGCATCATCCTATCGTCACGGTTTTATTAGACAAACTACACAGTTTAGGTGAGCTCTCTGTAAATTCCCATTAGAACTGTCACTTTACATAAACAGTTATTGGGGACTGCCATTGCAATGCATGAGTGCAGTACATTGCCTTGCAAAACAAAGGGAGCTATTACTTTTAATGACAATCGGAGTGCCATAGCGACATATTTTTCTAACAAAGACGCCATATTTCACCAACTCCAGGAACTAGTTGGGGACTGGCCACTTATTCTATACCTGATCAGCGTTTCTCTATCTCTGTTCATGCAGCTCGAACCCCCACAAAGGTTATATCAGAATGACCGGCTCAATCTTGAGAAGGGCTACTACTACTATTACTATTATTAGCCATTTCTTTTATTGGCAATCGGAGTTACCATGGCGACGTATTTTGCTAACAAATATGCCGTATTTCCCCGTAGGAAATGAATGGGAGGACACTCCTCACACTAACTGTTGCTGTCAAGTTACATGACTTACAGTGTAAAGGTCCCTGAAGAAAATAAAAACTAACTTCTGGATTTGTTTGAAATTCACAGAAAGTAATCATCAGATAAATGTCAAGAAATGATTAACGTTTGGAGCCATTTTAATTCAAGATGGCTGCCACAGCTACCTCAGCAAACACAAAATAACTATAACTCTGTCATTCTTTGAGATATTGAGCTGAAATTTAGTAAGGTTGTAGCTGAGAGCGAGTTGTAATAAATTCCTAATGAAAATCTAATTTCCAAGATGGCTACCTTAGTTAAAAGAGAAAAAATATAACTCAGCCATTTTCAAAGATATTAAGCTGAAATTTGGCGTGTTGGTAGCTGACAATGATCTCTAATAGACTTAGACTGAAAATCAATAATCCAAGATGGCCACCTAAGCAGAAAAGGAAAAATATTATAAATCGGTCAATTTTAGTGATATTGAGCTAAAACCTGGTGTGGTGATAGCTGAGAATGTTTCCCATCAAATGCTGTATCAAAATCAAAAATCCAAGATGTCAGAGAGTCTTTATTGTCATTTGCACCGCATGTGGTACATGTGATGAAAACGAGATTATGTACACGGGGTCCCAGTTACATCCAACAACAAATGCAAGAGAAAAACAGTAATAACATCTAGAATTAACTAAGAAAAACATCAACTAGTAATACACTAAGCTTAATATAGTGGGAATAAACAGCAGCACGAACATGAGTTTGTATGAGCAGATGGTCACAGATGAACACAGATGAACACAGCAACAAGAAAACAGATCAGCATCAGCACAATGTGATATTTTGCAGTGTTTATTTTTTATTTTATTTTTATTTATTCATGAGTCTAACAGCCTCAGGGTAGAAGCTGTTCCTCAGTCTAGTGGTTCTACATTTGATGCTCCTCCAATGATGGATGGCCACCAATGCTACTTTTAAATGGCTTTAACTCAGCCATTTTTACACAGAGAGCTGAAATTTGGTGAAGTTATAACTGAGAACGTTCCCCATCACGTATGAATCCAAATAAAAAATCCAAGATGGCCACCTTAGCCAAATGAGTAAAATACCATATCTCTGCCATTTTTAGAGCTATTCAGCTGAAATTTGGTATAGTGGTAGCTCAGAGCAAGCCCAAACACTTATTACTGTCGAATCAACAATTTAAATCAGCAGCAGTATGGCAGTCCCTGCCAAAGTTTCTCCAGGAACTTTCTAGTTGTATTTGACTGTGCACTCTGATTGTAGATGCTTTTTGTTTTCACTTCAAATTTCTGGATTCACAATCTTTGCATTGTTATACTTTTAAACACAATGCCACTCCACCCTAATGCCACTTCTGGCCCTAGACAGCATGCTTACAAAGATCATTTAGTGAAAGTAAGAGTAAATAAATAAAAGTAAAGACAAAAGCAGATGACATACAAATATTTGCTCAGAAAATCAAAAAAATGTCCAATACCGGTTTTCTTTGGAGCAACTTCCAAGACAGAGAGCACTTTGTAGCTCTGATCTCAACTAAAGGAGCCAGTACATCTCAACCCCCTGGATGTTCCGAACCATAATGCACAAAAAAATTAATTATTGAGATTTGAAAGGTCACAAATCAGCAGAATGTGACTTGAAGCAACCACATCCACTGCTTGCACAGCTAACTTTGAGAGACAGTCGCTAACAACACCTCAAAGGCAAAGAAAAGTCTACAGAAGATTTTAGAGTCTTCAAGAAGCATGTGAGAGCAGCGCTGCGTGTCCATTGTCATGTAGAACAATGTCGTGCAAAACGTATCTACGACATAACATACCTCAGGAAGTACTCTGCCAGATCACGTCCTGTTGCACTGACAAGACACATGAGGTCGAATAAAGAAGAGCAGAAGAATGCTGACAAGAACAAGCCAAGACTTCATGATTCCATTAACCAGTTCAGGCTTGCATCAGATAACCTACACGTTGGCTTCAGGAAGCAAAAATGTAGCCGGTATTTCGCCTCATTTGCTCTTACTGAACAGAACAAGTAGGAGTGGGTGTGAGGTGGGCTCAAACAGACAACTGAGAGACCAGCAGACAAAGTCTGTCAGGTTTCCATTCCAAATATTCTTACTTTTTCCATTTAGTGCAAAGCTTCACAACTAGAGCCAGTAAGATATTTGCTCCCACATAGCAAAGTTCCACTTGCCACCTGCAGCATTTTAACAGGCTACGGAGAACGTCTTGCTTTTTTTTTTTCTTTTTTTT
>JBBPBX010012720.1:8438-30201 GCA_038048925.1 Garcialebias charrua | reverse complement strand
GGATCTTTGAGATTTAAGGGAGCAGTTTTGATCCACCACCAGGTGCAATGGAGGAGCTATTACGGTACTCCTCATATGATTGGGATGGCCAAGCATTAATCTATGGTGTCCAATAAAATAAATATTCCTTTGTTTTGTGTGTTTTAGGTCACCAGAGCGTTTTCTTTCACTAAGACTCCTAAACGTGTGATCCAGAGAGCCTTCCTGGCCAACAGCACTCCGGAGGACAAGAGCCAAAGGTTGACTTGTGAAAACCGAGTCTGTAGCAGCTCCACTTTGGCTGTAAGTCTTCTTCTGAGCCCATTAATCTGTTGCTGGGAAAATAAGTACTGTAAACTTTGATAATTGCATTACTTACACATTTAAATTGTGGCTTTTTGTTTGTTGTATGTTATGTTGCTGAGTCATACAAAGATGCAGTTCTTGTCAAAGGATACTGTTGCTTTCAGGCTGGTCAAACTATTGTACAGATCAGCTTGACATTGATGTAGAGAGTTTTCAGCCTCATGCAACCATAAAAATGTATAAATATGCACGAGCCATGACCATTTCCATGGCTTCCTTCTGCAAAATTGAGACTTTTACCTATTCTGTTTGAAAGGTTGGAGAAGCAACACTTTCCTGTCAAAGGCTTCACATGAAGTATTTCATTCAAATAAGGCCTTGTACACACGTAGCCTGGTGTTTGAAAAACGAATATTTGCGAAAAAAAAATCTCTGTCCATACATGTTCAAATATTTAAAATGTTTGTCTACATGTCCCGTTTTTTTCACCACAGAACGTTGTAAAGTTGTAAAGAATATGCTGAACCCATAGGTAGTGCATTAACAGAGTACCCGAGTTTTCGACAGATCGAGTGCTTTGACTTCTATCGAGGCTTTTTTGTCCACCTCGGGTACCCGTAGTATGTCACATTTCACAGCGCGCGAGGCAGCTTTAGCTTTTAGTAGACGCTACAAAATGGATTCCTGTGTGCGCACGGATGTTAATGGAGCATGCCGTCTTGTCAAAAAGGTAAAACAGTTTATAATTTTATAAATTGCGCTACTCATTGAATCATCCTGTAGATTTTCTTTGCTCTGACCGCCGTAGTAGTTTGTGACAGCAGGGGGCAGTGTTGCATTGCAGGTCACATATATAACACGGCCGAAACGGCGTCCTTTCTCTCGTTTCACAAACAAAAAAGCAGCAAATATTAATCTCTCTAGCTATTAAAAACCTATAAACACAATCTCTAAAAGTAAACCTAAATTGCACAGCACTGCAGGCGTGGTACGGTGTGGCTGTGGCCCCATTTGTTTTTTAAGTTTCGGTTCAGCGCCTTACTTTCACTTTTAATATTAATAATAATAAGTAATAGTTTTGTTTTTCCTGTGACTTATCTGCAGTATGATAAATGATAGGAGCATAATAAATGCTCCCAATGTTTTGTTGGTCTTTTTTTTCTTTTTGTAAAGACGTTTTTTATGCATTTATATTTATTTATTTATTTTGCATCATAAGACACTGTGACGTCATCGGCTACTCGAGCGTCGTTCGAGTTTTTTTATGTTAATGTCGAGGTTAAAAATTATGTTCTCGTTCAACCCCTACCCATAGGTGGCAGTGTAGTGCTGTCACAACCTTTCAACCCATGCAGCCACACTTCCTGTTATTTATTTATTTTTTTCTTTCATTTGTGTGGACAGACCGTGAGGTTGAACTACTATTAAATACCGTGTTGGAGTACAAAGTTAATAAAACGCAGGAAAATGTCGACTAGGAATCATGTCAGAGCAGGTATGTTGACTTTTTAGTGCTTTTTTTAGAGCATTATGTGACGTGAGCGCCGCTCAGCTGGACCAGCAGACCCGGTTCTGCCTGTCCAGCTGGAGCAGAAAGCTCCGTTCTGAAAGTCCACACGCAGACTCGAAAACGGAGAGTTCTCAAATCTTCACTTTGGCCGGAGTTTTATTATTATTCGTTTATAGTTACATCAACCGGCGTTCACGTGTGTAGGGATGCACCGATCCACATTTCTCACATCCGATCCGATCCCGATACTTGTTAACTCAGTCTCGACCGATACCAATACTTTCCCGATCCGATACGGTTCAGGTATTTGACTCTGTATAATGAAACTTTTGCACCCAAACTATTCATTTTAACATTGTGTGAGATAAACCCAATGAAGACACTCTTAAGCCTTACAATAGGGAACCCCCTTATTGTAAGGCTTAAGAGTGTCTTCATTGGGTTTATCTCACACAATGTTAAAAAGGGCAGTCACAGATTGTGATTGAACACAATTGCTCTTTGAAGCTGGATCGGAAAAGTATCGGCAGGTTTGATCCGATACCCGATACTTAAATAATGCTGGTATCGGATACCGATACTGGATCGGATCTGCCCCATCCCTAGATGAAAGGCTAAACCGCATGCTAAACTGTTCGGTTTTACTGATAAACGGCTACGTGTGTACAGGGCCTAAAACTTTGGGAACTAAATGAGCAAAGGGAGGAGTCAAAATGCTGAGAACAATGGCAAGAGATGTCCTTGCTTCTGACCCACTTTCCTCAGTGGTTACGTAGAGTGTGGCTATGGCTCTTGGACAGAGGATAGTCACGTTTAATCAAGATTTCAAAGCATACAACATAAGGTAGGTTTTCACTGGGTTTGGACTGTTGAAGAGTAGTTGGATCTTAAAATGGATTGGGGAAAAAGTTGAGTATTATGTTGCAGTCTATCCAAGTTGAGTATTTTGCAACCAGAAAGCTTTGTGAGCCAGTTTACTTTTTAAATCAGGACCTAATACAGTATTGTCTTCATGGTTTTGTTCTAGGCTGTATTCATTATTGGATGTCCAGCTCCACCTACATTACACAGCCTGTTTTGTATCCACCTTGGCAACCTCTATTGCAAAAATATACTTGAGCAGATTACATCACAAATGAGATAGATAGGCAGATTTGTACCAATTTTTTTAAGTTATTTATTGAGAATCTTGACGACGTTTCAAGACATCCTGGAGACTCTCACGCATTCTCCAGCATTTGCAGCCCAGTGAAGTACTAGTGTTCGCTGTGGCATCAACAACTGGCACAATGTCCTCCTGGTGGAAAGGCGTACACAACTTGCATATTGTGTGGCTCACTTTACAAGTTGAAGCTGATTAAACACTGGCTCTCAGTGGAGATTATGCCTCATGTTTGTGGCTCTGTTGTGTGCATGTCGTCATCAAGTCAAGTCAACTTTATTTGTAGAGCACATTTACAACAGAAACTGTTATCAAAGTCAGTCCGAGCACAGCACTTGCACACTTCCTTTAGCATTTCTCATGGTGTTAAAACGGTTAATAATCAGTTTTTGACATTTTATAATTGATTCAGAATCATGTCCACTACGTGCATGTAAGGGGCAGCACGGTGGCACAACTGGTAGAGCTGCTGCCTCTCAGCGAGCAGGTCCCCGGTTCAAATCCCGGTCCGGGGGCCTTTCTGGGTGGAGTTTGCATGTTCTCTCCGTGCATGCGTGGGTTTTCTCCGGATGCTCCGGTTTCCTCCCACAGTCCAAAAACATGCATGTTAGGCTGATTGGTAACTCTAAATTGACCGGTTTCCTCCCACAGTCCAAAAACATGCATGTTAGGCTGATTGGTAACTCTAAATTGACCGGTTTCCTCCCACAGTCCAAAAACATGCATGTTAGGCTGATTGGTAACTCTAAATTGACCGGTTTCCTCCCACAGTCCAAAAACATGCATGTTAGGCTGATTGGTAACTCTAAATTGACCCTGGGTGTGAGTGAGACAGGTCCCTCTTGTAAATGAGTCCCCGTGGCTCAACGAGGCTAGCCTGTATAAATAAAGTTTGAATGAATGAATGAAAGGAGGGCTGCAATCTGTAATGTACATACCAGGTACGTGCATTACAGATTATTTATTTCACCCCCACCCCTAGTTTCAGATGCCTAGTAGAAGGATGGTTTAGATTTCGACCTGAACAGATCAAATGTGACTTGAAGCTCTGCTGTTTTTTTTATGTTGGAAGAAATTGAGACAACTCATTTTAATTTTGACAGTTTCCACTGAGCTAAGACACCTTCTCTAAATATCATAAAAGTGGAAACGCCTCCAAACACTTTTGTTCTAAGAAGCTGTTTCTGACATGATTTTTCTAAAAATCTCCACTCTTTGGGTTGTGTAGGTTTGGATAGAGAATGCTTTTCTTTATTTGCCTGTTAAAGGCAGACATGCTATGGTATAGTCTCCGTCCAAAAACTTTCTCTTGTTCCACCTATAATTATAACAGCCTTTTACGCAAGCATGTCATCGCCCCTGCTCCAAGGTCAAGGATACAAATCAAGGTCCGGTCCATTGCTGTATTAGTTTGTCAACGGGCATATAATGTGCCATATGCGGTACTCTTGTTTAATTCTTTAACCTAAACTGTTTCAAATGATGGCATTGAATAACTTGTCCTGTGTGTATAGCACGTCTTTTTTTTTTTACATGTTGTAAACCTTGTATAAGAGCTGCAGAACTAATGAGCATCAGCACAACATCTTTAGATTATACGAGATTCAATCCAGTATGCAGTCTAAGCATTGACATCAGTGTGCATCTCTCAGTAATGGTAACCTTAGATAAAATGTTACATGGGTATTGGCAAACTGTTCAGTACAGCTAAGGTAGCACCTTATCTGGAATATAAATTTAAGAACAAGGCCTACCCAGGCTCTTACAGCTCCAAATACATCAATAAATCATTAACCGCACTGATGGACTGGTTCATTCAGACCGGTGAATTATATTACCCCCCCCTGCAATATTTTGCTCTTTCCCAGAAATAAATTTAAAGGACCTACATGAAGTTAGCCTTTGATTTAAAGCTTAAGTTTCCATAGAGAAGAGGAAATATATCATCCCTTTCTTCTACAATGTGAAATCCAAATATCAGTCGCACTTTGTCAGAGCCATAGCTGTATTTAGACAAACATGCATTTAGGTCTGTACTGGAATGGTTTTCTGGCAATACGTTTTTGTAAAATCTTTAGATTCCAGACATTGCAAGTGGCGGTTTTTAATTATTTCCAAACTGCAGAAATGTTGCTGCAGTCCTCATATTTTTGTAGCAGTGTTGTTACAGTGGAGATGAACTAAAATAAAACCTGGAAACTGGCTGCACTCGGTGCTCTGACAAAAAAAATAAAACCAAGATTTTCACTGCAGTCTAAAGTATTTGATTGGTTATTCCAAGTTAGAATGACTGACAAGTAACAAATCAATTTATTACAGTGATGTCTGAAAGTGAATAGGTTGCACAGTGCTTTGTAAAAAATATTCTCTCTTGGTAATGTTTTTATTTTGATGCCCTTACGACCTGAACATTTTCAAAACGTACAACTAAAAAGTTAAATTAGGAAAACGTGTTTCAATAATTGTACAAAATATAAAAATGAATAAGGCTCTGTGTTTAGCTCCCAGAACTCAATACTTTGTGTCATCACCTCTGCAGCAGTTAAAGGGTTAACTGCTGTCAGCTTCGTCTTCATGATCTTTGTCCATCTAAACATCTCCAGCTTCTTCAGGCTGGATAGGTGCTGCTCATGTCACACAGTCTTTAAATCAAACCACAGATTCTCAGTTTGACTGAGTCTGGGCTCTGACTGGACCATTCTAGGACCTTAAATTGTTTTTCTTTAAACAAGCTGAGTATACCTTCAGCAGTGTGTTGAGGCTTGTCCTGTGGACCTCTCGCTGTCTTAAATCTTTGGACAACTCCGTTTTTCCTCAAGCATGTTGGTGTTTTGCTCCAACTTTCATTGAACTCATTCCCGCACTATGATACTGCCACCACCGTGCTTCATGGTGGGGATGGTCTTCACAGCAAAATGAGGTGGATATGGTGTCCTCGTTGGCCAAAAGGTTCGAGTTTTCCCTCATCTGACCACAGCTCCTTCTTCATGTTTGGGGAAGAAATTCCCAGCAGTACAGCTGTTTTTTCATTGCTTTGAGGATGTTGATAGAGAAGTACAGAGAGGGTCAGAAAGAACTCCATTGTGTGTTTGTGGATTTAGAAAAAGCATATGACAGGGTGCCAAGAGAGGTGTGGTATTGCGTGTGGTATTGCATGAGGAAATCTGGAGTGGCAGAAAAGTATGTTAGACTGGTACAGGACATGTATGAGGACAGCAGGACAGTGGTGAGATGTGCTGTAGGAGTGACAGATAGCTTCAAGGTGGATGTGAGATTGCATCAAGGATCGAGCCCCTTCTTGTTTGCTCTGGTGATGGACCGACTAACAGATGAGGTCAGGCAGGAATCTCCATGGACTATGATGTTTGCAGATGACATTGTGATCTGTGGTGAGAACAGGGAACAGGTGGAAGATAACTTGGAGAGGTGGAGGTATGCACTTGAAAGAAGAGGAATGAAAGTCAGCTGTAGTAAGACAGAGTACATGTGTGTGAATGAGAGGGAGGCCAGTGGAACAGTGAGGCTACAAGGAGCAGAGGTCACAAAGGTGCAGGACTTCAAGTACTTGGGGTCCACTGTCCAGGAAAATGGGGACTGTGTGAAAGAAGTGAAAAAGAGAGTCCAGGCAGGATGGAGTGGATGGAAAAAGGTTTCAGGAGTGATTTGTGACAAAAAAGTGTCAGAAAAGGTAAAAGGAAAAGTTTACAAGACAGTGGTGAGACCAGCTATATTGTATGGTCTGGAGACAGTGTCATTGACAAAAAGACAGGAGAAAGAACTGGAAGTGGCAGAAATGAAGATGCTGAGGTTCTCCTTAGGAGTGACAAGGATGGATAAGATCAGGAATGAGATCATCAGAGGTACAGCACATGTTGAACAACTGGGAGATAAAGTTAGGGAGGCCAGACTGAGATGGTTTGGACATGTCCAGAGGAGGGACAGTGGGTATATTGGTAGAAGGATGTTAGAAATGCAGCTGCCAGGAAAAAGACAAAGAGGGAGGCCAAAGAGGAGATATATGGATGCAGTTAGAGAGGACATGAAGGTAGTTGGAGTGAGGACAGAGGATGCAGAGGACAGAGTGAGGTGGAGGAGGATGACTTGCTGTGGCGACCCCTGAAAAGGTAAAAGAAGAAGAAGAGAGCTGTTTTTAATTTTTATTCAAATTGTTGTTCCAGTCATTCTGCCTTGAAGCCCAGGTCTGTGCAAGTTATTGGGGTCCGATGGACAGAGCCTCCCATGACCGCAGAAGAGTTGCCCGCTCCTGAGCTTTGAGGACAGATGTAGTAGTTGGGGCTTGTGAGGGACCAGACTTAAATAAGGACAAAGGTGATCAAAAATCAGCCAAAATTTTCAATTTAATAGTTCCAAAAAATAACAAAGAATCAAATTTCAATTAAAAATAAATCAAAAGATAAATAACAAATTTGGGCCCCAACGTAAATGAGGTCAACTGAACTCTAACAAAACTGACCTGCTAACAATGAACAAAGGGCTGCTTGGGTAACCTAAAACTGCCACTTGAGGGAGGCACAACATAATAAAGGGGACAGAAAATACAAATTAGCTAAACACAGCATATGAAACAAATAAAGCAAAACTTAACTAACTTAGCACAAACAATAAGTGAATATTAAAGTGACAAAAAGCCAAATTTAACAAATAAAATTCCCTCTCCCCTCCATCTTTTAGAAAAGTGGTCTGTTCTAGGCTTCCTCCTCCAGCTGATCTGCATTTGCAGCACCTCAAAACAGAAGAACAAGTGTTAGTAAACCATTCAGATAAATATTAACTAAAGTGTGCACGCATCAGAAAATATATGTCTAAATAAAATAAAATAAGTACTAACACGATGTGGTGGTGGTAGAAGCATCCACCACTGGGCTTTAAAGCAAAGGGCTGAATATGTATGCACTTATCACTTTTCTTACTATTCTTGAATTATTTAAAATAAGTTTGTCCACATTTAACTTCATTTTTGAAGTATGTCATTTTATTTTTGCCACTCTTAAAAAAACATTCAGTTTTTATTTCTGTATGTTATCTTAAAAGCAGAGGTCAAAAGAAAAAGTTTTCAAGACTGTGGTGAGACCAGCTGTTTTATGGTCTAGAGACAGTGGCATTGACAAAAAGACAAGAGAAAAAACTGGAAGTAGCAGAAATGAAGATGTTGAAGTTCTCCTTAGGAGTGACAAGGATAGATAAGATTACCGTATTTTTCGGATTATGGGTCGCACCGGAATATAGGTCGCAGTGTCCAATTATTGCCAAAAATTTTGAAAAATCCATTAATAGGTTGCACCGGTTTATAGGTCGCACCTACGTCACCGCCGACATAACGCGTCATCCACCGCTGACGCGCCGCGTGACAGCTGAGTCAACCCGGCAATATGGACCGAGTGTTTAGCTCTGCTGCTAATGTCTGCCAGAAGCTAACAGAAGCTAAACACGAGACGAGTCCGTCTCTGAAAACACAAATAAAAAAATCGAATCTCATATCAAATGTTTTCTCCAGGACATGGTTAAGTACATTGGAGCCTTATAATTACTCTGTAAGCAGAAATAAATATACACCGAGTGGTTTTGAAGCTATTTATAAGCAAACAGAAGTAAAACCAGAAGCTACCAGAAGCTAACACGAGACGAGTCCGTCTCTGAAAACACGAATAAAAAATCAAATCTCATGTCAAATGATTCATCCAGGACATAGTTAACTACATTGGAGCCTTATAATTACTCTGTAAGCAGAAATAAATATACACCGAGTGGCTTTGAAGCTATTTATAACGATCATATCATGTTTTTTTCCACTATATTAGGACTTAGTGTATTACTAGTTGATGTTTTTCTTAATTAATTCTAGATGCTATTACTGTTTTTCTCTTGCATTTGTTGTTGGATGTAACTGGGACCCCGTGTACATAATCTCGTTTTCATCACATGTACCACATGCGGTGCAAATGGCAATAAAGACTCTCTGACTCTGACTCTCTGACTTTTAAATAGAAGCTAAACACGAGACGAGTCCGCCTCTGACACGAATAAAAAATCAAATTTTATGTCAAATGTTTTCTCGAGACCATAGTAACGTACATTAAAGCCTTATAATTACACTCTGTAAGCAGAAAAATATAAACCGATTGGTTTCGAAGCTATTTATAACAAACAGAAATACAACCACAAGCTAAAAGAAGCTATGCTAATAAAAGATCGTTTTTTTTTTATCTCAAACATCTAATAAAGGTACTCGCTTGTAAACGTCCACACTGTGATTCCATTCTGTAAGTTTCAGAAAAATCCGCTGAGTGGTTCTTGACTTATCTTGCAAACAAACGGCAAACAAACAGAGCTAACAGGAGCTACATCCAGACCAGGAGGCCGACAGAGTCAGTCCGAGCAGAGGAGCTTTTTTTCGGACACATGAGCTGGAAACAGTCTTCTTCTTCTTCTTCTTCTCCTTGGGTCGGTGTACTCCTCTGGAAGTGGTACTGCACTGCGCCCCTAGCGGTCGAAAGTGGTACTGCACCATTTTCTGCCAAAGTGAAAAAGGCCCATATCTGAGTCAAAAATTGGTCTAAAAATATGGAAAAAAATCCATAAATAGGTCGCACTGGTGTATAGGTCGCAGGCCTTGAAAAAAACATAAGAAGGTGTGACCTATAGTCAGAAAAATACGGTAGTAGAGATCATCAGAGGTACAGCACATGTTGAACAACTGTGAGATAAAGTTAAAGAGGTCAGACTGAGATGGTTTTGGACATGTCCAGAGGAGAGGCAGTACTGGTAAAAGGATGTTAGAAATGCAGCTGCCAGGAAAAAGACAAAGAGGAGATACAGTATATGGATGCAGTTAGAGAGGACATGGAGGTAGTTGGAGTGAGGACAGAGTGAGATGGAGGAGGATGACTCTCTGTGGTGACGCCCGAGGGAAAAGTTGAAAGTAGAAGATGTGTTATCGTAAAAGCTTTTTTTAAACAAGCAAATGGAAAGTGACAGGACTGTCTACCTGTCCTACCACAACTCTAACTTCTGTACCTGAGCTTGGTGTTTGCCTTGCACAATAAATGAACTGTATTCAGGTGCTTGTTGCTCAGCTTGTGCAGAACTCTGTTTACCAGTGCTGATTGATGAAAGACGTCAATTTACGAACACAGTGAATGAAATAATTTTGTTGGTCTGTTATTCCTGTTTTGTGCTTCAGATGTCTCGCTCTTCCTCCACATTCAGTTTGAATGATTCTGCCAAAACCAGTGTCGTGGTGCAGCGCTCTAACTCCCTGGATCAACCATCACTCAGAACCAGGGTGCCAGTGTTTATTTGTACTCCCTGTACCCCAGTCAAAATCCCTTCCCACAGCACCTCCTCCCAGATCGACTCAGAACACAGCAAAGACCTCAATCTCAACTGTTACTCTGTTGATCAGGAATCCAAGTGCATTTCTCTAGCTCCATGCACGGTCCAACCTAATTTCAGTGTCTCCAGTCCTCAGAATGTCACCACTGTAACCCAAGTGACGTCTACTTCCAGTCAGGCTATCTTGTGCTCCATTCAGCGCAGAAATCTCCATCTAAAGTCAAGCCGTGATATGTCCAGACCTCTGTCTACTGCAAATTTACAAGCAAGAACCCCAGCCTCCCAGCCTGACGATATGAAAATCAAGACCTTTTCTGAGTCACACAAGGATCTGCAAGTGCTTTTGGAGCCGTGCAAGGCTGTCCTGACCAGTCCTCGCAAAGAGACTCTTCTCTAAACCATCGCTCGGATCAGTCCGGGAGTTTCATGTGAGCAGAATCAGCTCTTGTCTCAGCTAAGGTTGCACCAATATTACTTCTAACTTAAAAGTAACCTTCACGGCATTCTGTCCATTTACATTTGTTTTTTTTTAACATTTAAACATCACTGGTGCATTTCTGGTCTCAAATCAACCCATTCAAAACTCAGACCCTACAACAACTGTAGGTCAAACAGAGGAGCCTCACAATTTAAATAGGGTGGAATTATTGTTGTTGTTTCTGCCTGTTGGAAATTGGCATAAATGTAGAAAGAGAAAGTTTTAAGGGTTGATTTGGAACAGTGGTTCTGATGAAGTGTGCGGGACTTACGGTACTGGTGGTGGTGGTGTCGGATGGACATATTCACATGGTGGACGCTGGTCATTCTTACTCAATATATAATTTACAAAAGACTGGTTCAATCTAACTAATTTAAAGTTTGACAATGGTATTTGTCTTAGGAGCACTAATATGAGGGGGAAAAGCTCCTTTAAAGTTATGTATACAGTTTTTTTATCCTTTTAAACACCCTACATATTTTCATTTAGTACAAACAAATGAAGATCATTTAGAAGCTAGACTTTTTTAAATCAGAAATTGGCAAAGTTGCCTTTCATTATGGCTCTTTCACCTTCAACAGCAGGTGAGAACATTTGAAAGTGTGGTAATGTTTACCGTAATGTGCAGAGTCCTCTGTAATCTGTCCTAAGGTTTACTCACCCACAACTCGTAAAGAGCTCATCTGGATCAGGTGGACTGATACATGAACGTCATGAAACCAGTGTATGTGTTATTACACAAATGTTTTGAAACGGCAACAAACTAAACAAATTACGGTATTTCGTTTAATTTCAGATTTAGTATTCGCTGTCTTAATTTAGAACAAATAATGGTTTAATCCAATCCAGCTTTATTTAGGGAGTACATTCAAACAACCACAAAGCACCAAATGTGCTGTACAGAACAAAGAATGAAGCAATGGGCATGAGAATGAACACAATGAGAGAGGGCAGGGGCCTTTAGCCTCACCTGGAAGAAGACTTATGCCCTTCACAATGCTGCATGTTCTGTGGCTTTAAAATTCAATAGGCTATCTCTTTAAGATATTGACTGTTCCCAACCTCTCCACAGAACCCCACTTAAAAAAAAAAAATCAGTCTGTTTGTGCACGATGATTTAAATAAGCAACAGTTTCCATTTTTGCTGTGTGACTGCATCTTGGTAGGTCCCTATCAAAAATTAGGTTGCCACCTCCAAATCAAGAGATGGCCACCAACATACTGTATATGTATGTAAGCTGACAACCCTGTTTATTTGAAGAAACTGGTTTCTATTTTTCTTTTTAAATATCCGTTAAAGTGTAGTTTCCTCAAATGATTGGGGTGGCTGAAGAATAATCTGTGGGGACCAAGGCCACCATCGCCAACCACCTGGCTCCACCATTACACCTGGTAGTGGATACAATTGTTCCTTCCACTCTACAGGATTTGTCACTCTTCACTGCCTCGGACAATAGGGGGATAAAAACCTTAAAGTCTGATAGTCATGTCCTGCCATTTTGGCTCAGTTACCTCATTTGTTGGCTCAGAGGTGTAACAGCAGCAGGTTAACTGTTTGAGCCACCTTGGATCTTACTCAAATCACACTAAGATGGGAAGACGGTGTCTCAGACACTGCTTGCAAGTGTTTTGTAAAAGAGGGTCTTAGTGAGATTATCTTATCCTGAATTTCTCAATCCATAGTCCAAACTGAAAAAGCCTCTGAGGTGAGAAGAAACGAGAGAATAAAGCTGTGTACTTTTAATTTAACAATAATAATTAATATATTGTATTATTATTATAATAAATTATTATATTAATATTATTGTAAATAAATTCCAATAATTTAAAGGATGTGTCTGGTGGCTCTCTGGCTGGAGAAAAATAAAAAACTAGGTTTAGAAACAGCTCTGACTTGGCACTGGAACTGCTTTTGATGAAAATGGACAAAAACAAGTGGTCTTGCATGAGTCTAGGTTTCCTTGTATTTTTTATCAAGTAACACACCTAACGGAATCCATCTTTCCAACTTCAGATAAAAATAACATTTGAAAGTGCCGGTATTCCTATTCATTGTTGTTGATGTTTGTTTATTTGTGTTTACAGGCGCACCATTCCCCATCTATGGTCCATCTTCCGTCCATGTTTGAGAGGAAGTACCACACATTCAGCCGCTCCAGCACCCATCTCTTCTGAAACACCACATAGTGGTGTCAGCAGTATTGCTTCTTGTTTGTTTTTGTTTTTTTAAATGTAATTTATTTTTATTTTTTTCTTCCATTTTTTGCCTTTTTGGATTTGTCTACCTCCAACAGTGAGATCAGATTTAGAAAATGATAAACCTGTTAAAGTCTACACTGAATCTCTGCACAACCTGTCCACATTCAGAGTTTGTCAGTACTTTGAGGGAATGAAAAAATGGAAGGGACATACTGATATTTGCCAGTATCAGAACTGTTGAGCTTCCTTGCAGAAAACGTAGTCAAAGTTGGATGGAAACCATAAACTAGCTATGCACTGTTCGTTCAACTAATATGTACAGTGGTGTGGGGCATCTTTCCAAACATGGTGATGCTAATGATGACGCCAATATCTAATACTAACCAGAGTGGTACTGTGCTGCAGCTAGGACTGCAGGGGTCGAACTCTGTGAATCTAATGAGGTTCACTATATGTTTTTACTGTTTAAATGAAGGATACTCTTGTGTTACTTTGAGTTAATGTCTATCCTTGTCTTTTTCATAATCCATTTGCTTTTCTGGTCCTTTCCTTTAATTTAGAAGTGATGACTTTAACAGTGGAGGGAGGTAACGTTTGTTCAAACATATGTTTCCAAATGTCTGATTATTTCATTTGGGGTGTTTGTATATAATGATTAAACTCTGTTTAATCTATTATCTTAAGATGCATAGTTTAGCCAGGTTTCTCTATGGTTTTTATGACTTGTTTTTAATTATCTTTGAGAGAATCCTTTATATTTACTGACAATTTTATATTTTATTTTTAGTAGGATTGACAAAGTCACCTGATGACTTCTGTTAATCTATACTTTTCAAGTAAATGTCTGACAGTTTCCAGCTTTTATAAAGCTCTTGTCTTTTTGAGAAATTTGCTTGTGAGGGATAAATCTTTGCTTTTCCTCAGTGTAACCCTCTCCATGTCCTTGTGTTTGTGAAGGAATGTCTGTGTCCAAAATTACTCTTTATGAATACATAAAACCTTTATCTTTGCTTTTATGGGCTTTCCACTTGTATGCCTGTCATTTTTAAAGCTCATTTTGCTGTTTCATGTATCTAGTTATTTTATCTCCATATTAAATGCACTTAAACATGTTTGTTTTTACTTTATTTAATCACAAAACTAACCAATCATTCTAACATACTGACAATTTATTAAATTTCATTTACGCAGTCCCAGTTAACAACAGAAGTTATCCCAGGGCATTAAACAAAAATAACAAAATTTTGTTCAAAACAGATGCTTGTTCCAATCTAATTACAGTAAACAATGAGCCGCAATACGAGGGGGCATGGCAAGACGTCTGTCAATCATTATGAACCATGAAGGAGCCGAAACAGGACGGGGCTGAGAATTTAGCCCTTTGGAACGACCCTGGGATTTTTCCCAGGCGGTTCGACGCCAGTTTTGTTGTAAATTTAACGAAATGTGACATTAT
The DNA here is from genome assembly GCA_038048925.1 of Garcialebias charrua. NCBI lineage: Eukaryota > Metazoa > Chordata > Actinopteri > Cyprinodontiformes > Rivulidae > Garcialebias > Garcialebias charrua. Next base: position 15,758 of record JBBPBX010012720.1, on the reverse strand, counting down.
TTCTAAAATGTATTTATTTTGAAGTTGTTTATTTTAATGTTTTTTATTGTAAATGCCAGGAGAGAGGGTTTAGCCCACCAGCCATCATGGCACAAAAGTGGTTCAAGCAGAGCCAATCCCCTGCAGAGATGAGACGGTCCGCGCTGCAGTTCATACCTATATGGAAGTGGTACATTGCACTCCGGAACAGCTCTGTAGCAAAGCATATTATAGTTTTCGTAATGGCACTAGTTATTTGTATATTTTAACCTATGTATTGTATGAATACTTTCCACTTCATCGAAACTATTTGGTTGTATTCGTTTTCTTATCGTGCAATGGACGAGCAAAACATGTAAGCCAAGTTGGGGCAGTGGTGGAAGTGCAAGTTTGGGATCTAATGCCGGGTACCGACCAAACGCGTTTCGGCCAGCGGAAGCGGCCGGTTTACATTGAAAGTCTATGTGGAGACGCGTCGAGGCGCGGCGAATTGTGAAGCGGTGCGTTTTGAGTGTTTGAAGCGGCAGCGCGCAGCATTTCATTTCCGCGCACGCGACTCAGCCGAAGCATCGAGCCGCCAAAGTTCGCCTAGTTGACCTTTGGCTGCTCGGCGCGTCGCAGTAACCAATCGGGAGAGACTGCTATGTGAAATCAAAAAAGGCGTTCAATACAGGATCAACTGGACTTTATTTGTTGCGGAAAACGTTTCGACTTCTGTCCAGAAGTCTTTTTCAATTCTGAATGGAAGCTGTGAGAACAAGAAGTTTTATACAGGCTTACATGTCACGCACCAACATATGAAATTGGAAACTGAGACTGCTATGTGATGACGCAACGACAACGGGACTTTTTTTGGACTTTTTAAACTTACCCCATTGAGCCTCCATGAAGAAACCAGCCTCCGGTAAGAAACTTGGCATTTTTACAGTTGCTGCTGATGTCCGCTCGAGCGTACGATCACCCCAAACATAAAAAAAAGTTTTAATCTCAACAAAGCATGGTGGCAGCACGGTGGCACAACTGGTAGAGCTGCTGCCTCTCAGCGAGAAGGTTGCCGGTTCAAATCCCGGTCCGGGGGCCTTTCTGGGTGGAGTTTGCATGTTCTCCCCGTGCATGCGTGGGTTTCCTCCGGGTACTCCGGTTTCCTCCCACAGACCAAAAAACATGCATGTTAGGCTGATTGGTGACTCTAAATTGACCCTAGGTGTGAGTGAGAGAGTGGATGGTTGTTTGGTGTGAGTGAGACAGGTCCCTCTTGTAAATGAGTCCCCGTGACTCAACGAGGCTAGCCTGTATAAATAAAGGTTGAATGAATGAAAGGCTTTTGGAGCTGCAGTTCGGCTCGTAGAAAACCCACTCAAGTAGTAACGAGGCTCACGAACAGCTGATTTTATCTGCCCGGTGTGCATGAAACTAACAACTCGACCGGAAAAGGAGCCAGACCCCCCTCCTCTGCCTCCTCCCAGTGCGCGTCATCGACGCGTCTTCAGTGGCTTCAGTGTGAAAAGTGACAAGCGGCCAAAAGGAGACGGCAGGAGCGTTTTGACCCGTTTGGTCGGTACCCGGCTTTAGAGACCCAGGTTCAAACCTCGATCATGGAATACCTTGTATTATTTTTTAATTTTTTTAAGCCTTTTGTTTTGGAAAGATCGGGTGGGAATAGATAAGGTGGGAATAGATAAATACATCTACATAATTATTCTTTGTTGTTGCTTGCTGTAAGTTGTTTGCTGGAGTTTTAGTTTGTTGCTAGATGGGGCGTGAATGCAGCTCAACCACCCACCTCCTCCCCTCCATGTCTCTCGACACTCCAATAGGCTATATGCCATTGACTTCCGTTCTAGCACTTCCGCATTCATGGGCCAGACGGCGCACTTCCGGTTCACAGCCACAGGATGGCGATCTTCACACAATCTCTGCAGGACTTGCCGACAGTCAATGATGTGTACAGAATTATTCAGACCTTGTCTAAAGCGCCCACATCTAAGAAAGACAAAGGATTTAAGCTTTATGTGTCCAACTACATAAATAACTATGAAGGTAAGTCGGTATTTGTTTTCAGTTCACCAAACTGCATCATGTAGGCTAACACAGCTAACATAGTTAACCCTTGCTAAATTGTTGAGTAAACGTGTTTTGTCTGTACATTTCTGATTAACACAAATGTTAGTTTCAAACAAGGAGGCAGGAGAAGTCAGGGCTGAGTGTTTACAGTCCATGAGGAGCAGCCAGAAGCCCCACTGTTTGAGTCAAAGGCACCTGACAGTTCAGTTTCAAACAAGGAGATTTAGAGCAGATTTAGAAACACAAGTTATTTTAATTTAATTATTTTAATTCAAGTTTGTGTACAAAACTTGAGTTGAAGTTAAATATCAGACAATATAAACTCTTTATATTCAACACATGTCTGCTATATGGTTTTGTGAATCTCACTGTTTATAGCAGCTCTTAATAAGAGATGTTTTCTTTCACTGTACAGGACACCGTAGTGATGATGAGGGAGCCAGCTGGTCCAGCCTGGATGTTTGTGAGCTGAGATCGGATACAAACACCAAATACAAACAAGTTGCTCCACTGATGACGAAGGACATGTGATCCATGTGGATGGTTGAACAGAAGAGCTGCTTCATCACTTACCTTTGTCTGACTGATTAATGTTTTTAAATCTCCATTAGCTGTCGAGGAAGCTGTGACTTAAAGTCAGAAGCTGTAATGCTATAAACTGTTTAAATCTTGTGCCTCATATGTTTTCTACAGTAATGTAACATCATCATCAAATTTGTTTTTAATAAACTGGCTAAAATAAAACTGAACTCTAAGCCTGTCTTAAATCAACATACACATTTTTTTGGGTGATAATAAGAAGACAAAGTCAGAATGTTTTGAACATTTTATTTTCTTACAAGCAGTAAGTAGTGTGACTGTAGTGTAAGGGTACAGTAGTCCTGAAGTCTGCAGGTAGATGTTTACGTATCTGCTCTTCAGGTATCACGTCCTAATTGAGCCGAGTACTGCTACAGCTTCCACTGAATATCATGTACTTTGTTTTATCTAAGTTCAACGATAATTTAATCTTAAACCAATTTTGTATTTTTACAAATTCTGTCTTAACAGACTCAAAAATCTGATCCATATTATTTCCTGAACAAAAAAATGTCGTACCATCGGCAAAAAGTATACATTTAAAAATTCTGACACCTCAACCAACTTATTGACATATAGAATAAATAGCTTTGGCCCAATTATGGAGCCCTGGGGGACTCCACAAGTAATATTACATAAGTCAGATTTAACATCATTAATTTGTACAAATTGTTTTCTGTTTGTGAGATAGCTGGTTACCCACTGCAATGCCGGTCCTCTGACACCACATTTAACCAATTTTTCAATAAGAATGGTATGGTCAACGGTATCAAATGCCTTTCTCAAGTCAACAAAAATACTAAGACCATAATTCTTTTGATCAACAGCAGTGGCTATTTGCTCCATCAACTCCCATGATAGCATGTGATGTAGAAGTTTTTGCTCGGAATCCATATTGACTGTCACTCAGAATTTTATGCTAGTCAAGGAATTGGTCTAAACGATTCACCATTAATTTTTCTAATATTTTTGAGAACTGTGGCAATAATGATATTGGTCTATAATTACTAAATACACTCTTGTCACCTTCTTTGAATATGGGTACAATCTTAGCAATCTTCATATTGTCAGGGAATGTTCCAGTTGAAAAGGACAGATTACATATATATGTAAATGGCTCAATAACATGACCCATTATTTCCTTCACCAGTTTCATGTCCATGTCGACCCAGTCTTTTGATCGTTTCAGTTTTTTTTTTGACAACGTTTATTATTTCCTCCTTATTAGTTTCCTGTAGATAAATACTGTTTTTACAGCTAGTACTAGTAGGGTCTACATTGTTGCTTACTGTTGGTATTTTAGCTGCAAGATTTGGACCCACATCCACAAAATATTGGTTGAATCCATTTGCAATGTCATGATCATTAAAAATATCCTCGTCGTTCTTAACAAAATGTGATGATATACCAAACTTTGATTGTTGAGATTTCAAGACACTATTCATCACACGCCATGTTGCTTTAATGTCACCATGACTTTTGTTTAGTAATTCACTGTAGTATTCCTTCTTTTGTTTTCTTATGATACTTACTAATTTATTTTTGTATGTCTTGTATTTAGATTCAGATTCTAGTGTTCTACATTTTAAGAAACATGAATACAAGAAGTTCTTCTTTTTACAAGCATTTCTCAGTCCATTTGTCAACCAAGGTTGATCAACGTTATTTTTTCTAGCAAAATTGTTATACACACAATTTTTTTCATGTAGCGTTTCTATGATATTGATAAATTCATCATAAGATGTATTCACATCGTTAACGTACACATTATCCCAATTTTGCTTGTCTAGGTCGTCCTTTAATTTGTCCATTGCTTTTTTGGATGTGTTTATCATTTTTTTTCTCTTTTGTAACTACCTTTTTAATAACTTGGTCATTTTTATATATAGTGAAAATTGGTAGGTGATCACTCAGATCAGTGACAAGAATACCACCCATCACATCCCCATTTGTTATGTTTGTGAAAATGTTATCAATTATTGTGGCACTGTGATTTGTAATTCTTGTTAGCTTAGAGATCACTGGATAGAGGTTTAAACTATTCATCAAATTTATGAACATACTGATGTTGTTTACATCGGTTGTATTTCCCAAGTCAATATTGAAATCCCCACATAAGAAGACTTTTTTGTTAATGTTTTTCTCAAATAACTACGATTTTGTCAGAGAATGTTTCTATCCTTGTACCAGGTGATCTGTATGCACAACTTACAATTATGTTTTTATCATTGTTGGCGATTATTTCTATTGTTACCAATTCAATTATATTTTCTACAGCAATTGACATTTCCTTAATCAATTTACCTCGGATTCCCCTCTTTACAAAAAGAGCGACTCCTCCACCCCTTCCACTTATTCTGTTCATATAATATGGTTCATACCCATCAAAGTGTATACATGGAGTAGCATCCTTAAGCCATGTCTCAGATAGTGCTATTATGTCAAATGTTCTATGTACAGTAATTGTTTTAAAAAATGTATTATTTCAGATATATTTGCATTTATACTTCTGCTGTTAAAGTGAATGATGGAAAGACCTCCATTTGCTATATTGATGACATTAAAGCTGGGGTATGTAAGATTGTAATGTAGTCTGTAACTTTTCAAACAATATATATTTTAACATATTTCTTCACTCTGTCACTAGATTGATGTTAGAGAGGTAATCTCTGAAAAAAACTAAAAAAAAATATTGTCCCCTTGCTTCTCCAGGTGGTAAATAAGCATTTCTAAAAAGAAAAAGTGACCCGCCATTTTCCAGCCAATAAAAACAAAGTTTGTAACCAGCCAATAAAAACCGAGCTTGAATTCGAATCAGCCAATAAAAACAGAGCTTGAATTTGAATTTTAACAGACCACAAGGGGGCAGTGCCATATATGGCTCTGAGGGGGAGGGATCAGAATGCTTTGGCTTGTTGAAATTTTTTCTAAGTGCTGATGTTCTACAGAAACTGCAGACTCCACCTTTAAACTGTTCCTCACTATAGTATTTACAGTCTTTTATGACAGGAGTATAATCTGAATATCCCACTATATATTTACTACACTTTATTTTCTTTTAGGACTGTTTGAATCTTTCCAAATCCTTCAGCTCTCTTATTATTTTGGGTTGAGACACTTCACTTATTTTTATCCAAATGTTACCATTTCTTGTCCATGTAGATGTTATTTTGTTTTGTTTATTCAACAGTCTTGTCTCGCGTGCAATATTTCCGTTTTTCTTCGTTAGATGTTCGTTTATGTAGACCTTAGTTCCTTTCAATTTATTTGCCTGCCTTATTACATTATTTCTAGCTTTCAAAGTGGTGAACTTCATGATTACCGATGTTGTAGATTTTTCTGCTTTGTTTGGCAAGGAGTGGCAGATGGAGATGTCATCATGGTCCACCTTGATGTCCTTGCCTTTTAAGTACGACACAACTTGCTCCTCCAAAGTCTGTTGTTCTTCCTCTTGTCCCTCGTTTGTTGCATCAGTACTTTTAGCAGTCCTTGCATTTGACCGATGTCTGACCTCTAGTTCGGTTAACACCAGATTATTTAGTCTGGCATCTTGTTCTAAACCATCAATTTTTTTTCAAGCTCTGCTATTTGATTGTCTTTATTATTTACTAGGATTTTTAATTTTTTTTACCTCATCAACGAGTCCAACCAGAAGTTCATATTGGGTAGCTAACCTTGATAATTCAGAGCTCATAAAGTTCAGTGGTTTTTTTATGTCCTCCAGGTCATCCATATTACTCAATTGTAATTCTTGTTTTTTATTAGCTCGACTTTTTGCCATTTTTCTTCAAGTTTCAATCCTTTTTGTTTGTCGAGGTTCAGCTGAAATACCAAATATCCAGTAGAATTAATGATAGTCACCAACCTTTGGTTGTCTGTGGTTGTAGCCTCAGCTATCACAAAGTGAGTACAGAACCAATGTCTTTGAACCGGAACCCACGATCCCGACAAGCCTCAGGACCCACCACTGCACGTCAGCTCCAGCAGGTTAACAGATCCACGGCTGTCAACCGGAGAAAAGACAAGGCTCTCACCAAGGTCCCACGTCTCCGACAAAGGTTTGCTTCTCAGCAGCCCGCGTCATCCACCACAGCCTGCTGGAGAAGCGTGGCGACGCCCACCGGAAACCAGACCCCCAACAGAGCTGAATCAGCAGTTGTCCGCGTCGTCCACACACAGCCTGTTGGAGAAGCGCAGCTTCCTTCACCCGAATTCACTCCTCCGAGGAAATGGCTCCAATATCAGCAGCTTATTCCACCACAGTCCGACGGCGGAGGAGCAGGCTTTGCCGGTACTCACGTCGACAACGCCGGTCAACAACGACCCGTGTCGTTCGCCCACAGCCGTCTGGAGAGGCTCAACCACCCTCACTTCACCACCACCTCACCTATCTTCATCTCCCTCTGGGTAATCTTTAAATTTGATTGTAAAGTATTGTTTGAATTGGTTTTTAGTCTTACGAGGCGCAGGTTTCTTCCGCACGCTCACCCACGTCCGCCATCTTGGTCTCTCTTGTGTATTGAAAACTGTCTGTTGCTTCTGTTTTGTGAGTAATATTGAGAGTTGAGATAAAGATATTTTTGTCATTATCAAAAATAAAATGGCGCTGCCTTGTGAAAAACGGTACTCTGATGTTCTCTTCATTGATCCAAATGTTCATTGATCAAATGTTTTGCTAGTTTTTTGATACTTTGTAAA
>JBBPBX010012719.1:28505-53591 GCA_038048925.1 Garcialebias charrua | reverse complement strand
TATATATATATATATATATGTATATATGTATATATGTATATGTATATATATATGTATATATGTATATGTATATATATATATGTATATATATATGTATATATGTATATATATATATAAAACTATCACATTCATGCGCATCTTGTTTTCAGATAAGTGCAAATGCCTATTGCCAATGTGACGTGTGCTGTTGACCACTTGACCAGGTCACCCTTGTAAAAGAGATCTCGATCTCAACGGGCTCTACCTGGTTAAATAAAGGTGATTGATTGATTGATTGATTGATTGAGATTGACTGAGCGGTGAGCTAGGAAATGACACCAGGTTGGTGGAACTGGTCAGTCCTCATTGATGGAGAGACGGAGCTGGTACGTTAATGGTGGAGTGCTGGAGCTGACCGGTTGATGGGGAGGCTGTCAAAATCAAAATCAAATTAAAGTGATTACAAATTAGTTTTTCAAATGCCAAATGTAAGCCTTGCAACAACTTTGTCTGAAATTTACTGAGGACGCCAAAACTTACGTATGACTATAACTTATGCATAATCAGTGAAATTAAATAATTATAAGGGACATAAAAATCCCTCCAAACATACCATCCATATGTACAGGTGTTGAAGCTGCATTTGGTGGTGTGGCATTTTCAAATGATAGCCCAAGCTCCTCCATGGCAACAATCAAGGTGTTTGGTGGGGGCTTGCTTGTTGTGGCACAAGATGCTGTTTGTTTTTTCTTCATGTTTTTTTGTCTGGCTTTTACTTCCAAGATGCCCAGCATTGCACAAAAATATTTTTCTTTCATTGAAGATGTGTTTTGCTGCTATTCTTAAGTCTCAGCCTGATGAACCTGCTGGTTATTTTTCTTTGCACATCATGACATGAGGGAAGAATGCTTTCTAATACATTTGCTTCTCTCCATAGAGCAGGGGTGTCAAAGTCAAATACACCAAGGGCCACACAAAAAAAATTGCTACAAGCCAAGGGCCGGACTGGTTCAATGTTTATTATAAGGGGGTGATATAATAATTTTTTTCTTCTTTCTGCACTCTTTTCATTGTGTTTTCTTTTTGATTAATTTGTTTTATTTTGTCTCTTGAATTAATAAATGAATTAAATACAATGTTAAATAGCTTTACATCTGCTAAGTTCTTGGCATAAATCAACACAGACATGTTCCTGCTTTTAGTATTTTACATTGTTTTATAATGCAGCCGTTTAGGTTTTGTTTTCTCTTTTAAATGAATTAATAAATTAATTAAATACAATGTTAAATAGCTTTACATCTGCTAAGTTCTTGGCATAAATCAACACAGACATGTTCCTGATTTTAGTATTTTACATTGTTTTATAATGTAGCTGTTTATGTTTTGTGTTTTTAATACAGTTTTCTTATGGTTTTTAATTAATATGCTTTTTTATGATTGTTTACTGTTGGCTGCAAGTATCAAGCTGCAAAATCCTTCATTATCTACAGCTGATAGCTGTTGGTCATTAATTATGATAAAGTTTAGCAACTTATCGGTGAACATTCTAGCTCTGGGGCTTCAGCTGTGTTTTTATTGTTCAATCCGGTCAGCCGCTCTCCGCCTGTCCCATCATATGAGACGGTCAGACAGCGGGTAGGACTAGACGCGGCTGGCCGCTGTCGGTCTCCCTGTTTCGGTTCAGCGAGTGGCGTCCCACTCGAATGTCCAACGTAAAACTAACCTGACCTAACCTGTGGCGCTATGGCTCTGCAGACGTTGCTGTCTTGCGGTGTTTAGTGTAAAATACTTCCACACAGAGGACATGTTACGATAAAAAGTTGGTTAGCTGTTAGCTACAGTGCTACTCACTCACACACGCTGGAGCTGGCCAAGTAACTGGATTTCCTGAATGTGAAGTGAGGCGGGTCTTCTTCTTCTGGGTTCGAGACACAATGGATTGGCCCCACCCCTGCTACCGTTGCATTGTGGGGAATGTAGTTTTGGTGCGCGCAAAACACCAGCGGGCGGCTGTGGCCTGCGGGCCGTTTCTAATAGTAATTAAATATCATTCAGGGGGCCATAAATATTTAATTTGCGGGCCGGATCTGGCCCGCGGGCCGGGACTCTGACATATGTGCCATAGAGTATCCATGGCATTGGGGAGCTCCATGAAGGATTGACTGGTCCTTGTTCTGAAAAGCCTTTCAACTTTCTGGACCAGACTGAAGGCTTCATGTGATGGCTGACACAGGACTCCTGGTTTGAATTCCTTCAGTGTCAGTAAGGTACCATGCTCTCCTTCTAGGGTCTCATAATTTTGCTTACTGGTAATTGAACTTGAGCATCCATCACAGATGTTTGAATGTTTGATGACTTTATTTACTATGCATCCTGTAAGATGGTACAGAATACAGGTTTCACTGTTGATTAAATCAGAAGGACCTGTTTCCACTCAGCTGCTCCACACTTATGCCAGGACTGTGAAATGTCTCCTTAATGTCCAGGAACTCTGCCAGAAGACACGGGGTGGTGAGAGGACATCAGATCAAACCAGTGGCTCACCTGCTCCAGAAACTAGGCTGTTGTCAGGTTGGAGGGACGTCGCTGCTCCTGCTCCACCAGATATTTCAGACCTGCACTTGCTGACTTGCTGAAATCATGCATTGCAGGCTCCACCTTCATTTTCTTAAAATGACTTGGGTGAAGAGTTTTTTGAGAGATTTGATGCAATTTTCAGAGGCATTTCTTCCTGAAAATCAACCAAATCTTTCAACGGACTCAGTGAAACTTCATTGTATTGAAGTCCCTCTTAGCACGTCTGGTGGAATTATAAAAGTCTGTCCATGAACCAGGGCACTCTTCAAATTCTTTACCAGATGTGCGACATCTGGCTGAAAGCCTTTTATCTGGTCTTGCTGGGTGTTGGACAGATGTTTTGTTGTGGCCCACTCCAAATGCCCGCCACATCGCTCTGTTAGCACTGCCCATGTCAGTAGTGATGTTTAGCACGAGAAGGCCTATGGAAGCTGCTCTTTCAATTATTTCTAGAATGAATAATAATAATAATAATAATAATAATGAATTCAATTTATAACGTACTTTTCATTACAGAAAATCTCAAAGTGCTACACACATTGAATGCTACACACATTCATAAACCGGTAGCGGCAGACTACAATGCAAGGTGCTTTTCCAGACCTACCAGGAGCAACTCAGGGTTAAGTGTCTTGCCCAAGGACACAACGACACATGGCGTGGGGAACCGGGACTCGAACCGCCAACTTTCGGATCGGGGGACGACTGCCATTACCACTACGCCACGGGTGCTTATAATTTGCCCCATTGGTATAATTGCCACTGAAATGGTGAAATATGAGTGTTTGGTATTAAATGTTTACTGACTAACTTTATCTTAAGAGTTAATGCTTTCTGCAACACTTGTGAATATGCCGGCTAGTTTAGTGTAAAGTCGAACCTTTGGTATTTGCAATTAGGTTTTATCAGGCACAGTTATGTGAGAAAACTAAGCTCGTCTTCTTCACATGACCATGTAACCTCCTTGGTAAGAGATGTAACAGTCTAGTCAGATAAGCCTTAAGCGGTGCCTGGCACCGCTCTGAAAAACAAGTTTGAGTGAAAACATGTTTGGTTCAGATGAGAGTGAGTGCATTACGCACATACACACGCACACACATCTCAAAGTATAAATGAGGAACGCTCACACAAAGGCGTTGAAGTCTACCGTGAGGCTTTGGCCCAGCCGTCTGGTCCGTGATTGATGTGATTCTTCACCCGAGTCGTGCAACTTCCCGACTCTCTGTGTCATGGTGAGAATATTCGTAACATCAATGCCTTGAAGTGTTGTGCTATTATACTATGGCAGATTTAATTGACACATTATTTCTAGCAGGAAAACAGTTTGTGTGTTTGAACATGTATGTTTACTTTTTCTTTTATTTGTCACAATTATCTTTAATAAATGACACATCATTATTTTTAAAGGGAGTCTGTGATTGTGTTTTTTTTCCCTAAACAATCGTGCCGATCCTTCACGAGCCTAACAAAAGATTTAAAACATTAAACATTTGGGTTGATTCGAAATATCATAAAACATTTTTGACGTCACTCGTAGGATTAATGAGGACTACACGTTGTTTAGAGAAAAAAAAAAAGGAAAAGTGTAAAGCTTTGTTCTTGTAAGCGGGTGAGATTCCCGTGTTTTGGAAGCAGGGGTGTGAAGTCCCCGTTTGTTCCTGCCGGTATGCAGGGGTGAGAAGTTTTTGAACTGATGAGCTGAAAGCGGGTGGAAGTCCCATTCCAGTGGACTATGTTTTGGTCGTGTCTGTCAAAGCGGTTTAGGGGATGCCTTAAGCTACGGACTGATTCTTTGAAGGGCTAGGGAGAGTCAGAGGACACAGGCGCATAAACACACGTTTTGAAACGCAAATTGTAAAGTAACAGAAGTATTTTGCCAGGGTTGACAAGAAGAACCCTTGTTGTGATGTCTGGTGATTTATTTTTGACAGCCCAGTTGAAGTAAAAAAAGAGGAGCAAGCACTTTTCTGTGTGTCTGTGCAGCTGTGTGTGGGAGGAATTTCTGCAGGCCAGGAACTTGTCCAAAAGTTTGAAGTGTATTTGGTCAGGTCAGAGGCGCAGGTAAGGAAAAATTAACAGAGTGAAAAAAAAGAAAGAGAGTGGTTGTGAGTGTGTTTGGAGTGTGCACGTGTGCACAGCAGCTTCCGTTCCCTCTGTTGTGAGTAAAAACGTAAAAAGACGAAGGTCAAATGTGTTACAAGCTGAGCTAGGTGACGATAGTCAGCCTGTGGTGGACGTGGTGAGACAGCAGCAGTCTGACTTAGATTTAAAAGTTGATAATGGAGGAACAAAAGGAGATGTTGAAAACTGAAGAGGAGAGTGAGGGAGTTTAGAGAGGTGCAGAACTATTTGTGTTGTTGAAAGAACAGTTCTGAAGACAGGGAGGAAGAAAAAAATGAGTGTGCGAGTTTTTGTCAATGAGTCTGGAGGAGTGTGTGCGTGGAGTTGGAGCGGCCCCCGCTCCCTCTGTCCGGTTGAGTGTGTGAGCAGATAGAGGTTAAAGGTGCATTGTACTGGTGTTGATCTGAGCAGGCTGCGGGAGATGGGTTTTTTTATGCAACGTCTGCCCCATATCCAGAACAGGGAGGAAACATCAGTTCTGAGAGGAAAGGGTGAGAGGAAAAAGATCAGGTGGAGGAAAGTGAGAAATATGCGCAAATGCGCATGTAAGTGTGTTGGGAGCAAAATGGAGCAGGGTGTGAAGGATGAAAGTAGAGGAGAAATAGCAGATTATGGTTCTCACCATGTGGTTCGTGGACCAGAAAAGGTCGGTTAAAATTTGTTTTGTTTTGGAGAGCACTGAAACAGTCAGAGGTTTTTTCAGTTGAGCTGCTCGCTTAAGAGGAAGTTTAAAGAGGAGCAGAACCGTTTGTGTTGTTGAGAGAGGGAGTTTAAGGAGGAGCTGAGAGACAGCAGCTCTGAGGAAGTGGAGAGAGGAAAGCCGAGTTGAACAGGTCAAGAAGATTGGTTTAGACCACATGTATAATTAGGAGTTTATTAAAAAAAAGGAGTGTACAAAAGTGCTGAAACACGCTGATTAAAAAAAATGTCGGTTTTCATGCTCATTTTAAAAAGAAGATGTTTTTTTTTCTCCAAGTTTAAAGAATTAACCTTTTATCTAAGTGGAAAAGTAATCATTGTCATTCTATCTCAAAAGCATTTCATTGTGTTACAGCTTGGTGTGTGGTTTGTCCTCGTCGTCTGTCTGCTGGGACAACAGAGGTGGGCCCAGAGGACTAGGTGACAGACTCCAGAGAGAGGCGCCTGAGGGTGGTATCTGGTGTCTGATGTCGTGTTGGGTCATCACTTCATCGGTGCAACGTGCTGCTGGGTGTCCAAAGCACCTGAGAATGGGTGTTCATGTTCATCTGTGCTTTGGTGCTGCTGGTGACCCCACCTCTTCGATGACAAGACATGTCCTGAGGGGGACAAAGAGGGTCTTTGCCTCAAACTGAACCATGTTAAGAAGACAGGATGACATTCCTGCTGGGGACGAATGTAAGCAGGTGTCCAATGAATGTGAAATTCCAGTACGTCGACCTTATCGCAACTTTAAGGTCTGCCTAGCAAGAAGATAGGAATAAAAAGACGGCTAGAAGAAGTGATTACCGTATTCACCGTTGGAAAATACGCACCGGTGTTTAATACGCTTTGTCCAATTATTAACAATAAACAAGAAAAAAATGTACACAATACGCTTCGGTGTTTAATACGCGTCATAGCCACGTGACGCGTCAGCGCCTCATTTGCCCTGCTTAAAATGGCGGTGACAGAAGCGAGCGAGTACAAAGAACTTCACAAGGAAACACAGTAAAAACAATTATTTCTTTGCGAGAAAAATATATTTCTTAGCTGACTCTATAGCAGACGTGCTCCTGAGCTTAGCGAAATGTTCAAATCAGCTGGATTAAAAAAAAATAATTTGCCGAATTTTAGGCAGGCGGTTCGGACCGGACGCTTTGTTTCTTTAAATTTAGCTAAATAAACGCTTAAAAAATATATTTCTTAGCTGACTTTATAGAAGACGTGCTCCTGAGCTTAACGAAATGTTCAAATCAGCTGGATTTAAAAAAAAAGCTTCGCCAAATTTTAGGCAGGCGGCTCGGACCGGACGCTTTGTTTCTTTAAATTTAGCTAAATAAACGCTTAAAAAATATATTTCTTACCTGACTATAGCAGACGGGCTCCTGAGCTGAACCAAATGTGAAATCAGCTGGATTTAAAAATCTGCGGTGTGGTTTATGAGTGGTATCTTGCAAACAAAAACAGCGAACCTCACAGCTAAGCTAAATGCAGCTACCTCCAGAGCAAGGGGCGGGCAGCGACAGAGTCAGTCCGACCAGAGGAGGCTGTTTTCGGACACATGAGCTAGAAACGTCTGGAAGTGGCCCTCCTCTTCCTCTTCGCTCTCTGAGTCCTCTGCTGGCTGCTGCCTACAGCGCCCGTATAGCGGCCGAAACTGGTACTGCACCATTTTTGCCAAAAATGAAAAATGAAGAATCAGAGCGAAAAATGGGTCTAAAAATATGGGAAAAAAATCAATAAATAATACTCTTCGGTGTTTAATACGCAGGACATTCAAATGAGCAAAAATACAGCGTATTATAGACAGTTTTTTACAGTATACTGTTATAGTTTATAGAACAGTAAGCAGTACAGGTTGTCCCCGACCTACGACGTCATCGACATACGACGTTCCGGACTTACAGAAAATACAGCACTGGTATGTGTTTTTAGATGAAAGTGTGTTAGCTAACCGTTTTATCAAAGTTCTGTGCATTGTCTTCTTCTTCCGGCACTCGGCAAGGCAGGACGCATATCTTTCTGCTCTTCCCTCCCTAAGTTTTTCCTACTCCCTGCTTGCTTTTCGTCTCGTCTGCGACCCTTCAGCGCTCACTCGAACCAATATGGAATTAATCAATTGGGCTGTTTCTTCAATGGATAAGATTTTTTCCACGAAGCGGACCGTGTCAGGAGAAGCTGTCTGTCCCTCCGACACACACGCGGCTGGATACGTGCTGGACTCGTGGGGTCAGTGGCAGCCCATGTGTCTGTCCGTTCTGAGTGTCGAAGACGTGGAGGATTTGTGGATTATTGGATTATTGGTAGCAACTGCTCTGTTTTTTGGCGTAACCGGAGTTGTTTGTTATCGGAAGCTGAGGGAGGCTTCGGCGGCTATCAGAGCGCTGTCGGGACTGCCTGATCAGCAAAATTCTCTGAACCGGGTCGTGGGCTCCTCATCCCAGCTGCTGTATGAGCTCAATCGCACGATTGGTGCAGTGGTGGACCACCGTGCACCTGCTGTCCGTTTTGGGACTTGTTTGCAGCCACCCAGGATCGATCAAGGGACAGGTGGAAGCTCATGAAAGCGGGGCAGAGCAGAACCACATATTTGGATTTCTTTCGGCCATGAAACAGCACCCACAGACTTGGAGGCGGCAGTGGAAAAGAACACTGTGGTCTATTTGGATAACAAACGAAACATTATCTGGCTTCTGCACATGTCCTTGACAAGCGGGCTGTGGGAATCCATTCTCCTAGAGTGAGGAGTTGAAGAGCCCCCCCCCCTCCCCCTCCCCAGAGATTTCTGTGAGGCTTCGGATAACACCCAGCTGCACACCTGCTGAACTTTGTGTTTGTCTGAAATTAATCATGGACACAATCTCCCTGCCTGCCGTATTTCCTTTGTTATTGTACCTAAATGTGCTCTGATATGGTTTTTACTGAATCACGCGGTGTCTTGAAGACAAAATGTGATTCATCTTTTTTTAATATCAATGCTGTGAATCCCAGTGTTTCTGCCTGTTTTTCCTGCTTTTGACCTTCATCTGGAGACAGATTGGGCCTGGCCGCGCTAAGAGTATATCAATGTGTTGAATAAACATGTCGTGTGTTGATAAAACATATCGTGTGTTGATAAAACATGTAATATGCTTTGTTTTGCTGCAGCTTTTGCACTCATTTCTCTCTGGATGCCTGCAATACATACTTACGTTGTAATCGGTGGAAATTGATGCAATGTTAATAAAACTCCTTGATTCCTTGATTCCTTGATTCCTTTATGAACCAGTATGTACGTTTGTGTTGAAAAACGGGTGTTCGGCGCAGCGCTAGCATACATTTTCCGAATTACGACCAAAAATCCGGACTTAAGAGCGACACGTGTTTCGGGTTTCGACATACGAATTTTCGTCTTACGAGCGATTCGTAGGAACGGAACTCGCTCGTACGTCGGGGACAACCTGTATAACAGAATCTGTCAGAAGTTAGAGTAATATGCAGCAAATGAAACATATAGAAACTCTCGTCTCTCCAGGGAGATGAGCTGGCAGCTCTGTTATTACATATGTGAGGCCTGGTTTTGGATCCAACAGAGGAAAAGTTTGCTGCAAACCAAATTAGTTTTGAGTGATCACCTTTATCCAGTGAGAAAACCTTTCTAGCCTAACTGCTTTAGTGGTCTCCTTAAATGCCGTAAGGCTGCAGGGGCTTAAAGAACGGCTTGATGAATAGAGAATTGATGTGGCTGGTCGGGCTTTCACTGACACCAGATATCAACCCAATTAAAAACTCATGTGAGGTCTTACTTAGTTACAGAGTTGGGGATCACTTCAACTGGAAAACTCAAGATGGTGCAGGATGAAAGGGTGGACCATCTTGTGATTTCTCCTTAAACGCCAACATTTTGCCACATTTTCCAAACACATCTCAACTCTGAAGTATAGAACTGTTTGGTTTAAAACGTATCCTACAGGTTATGGGCAAACTCTTATCTAAAACCTCCTTGATGTCCATTTTCTTGGTTACCAGGATGGCAATAGTCTCCAGATGGAGACAAAACTTGAGCATCTTGTTGTTGTTAAACCGCACATGGTTGTTGTGTATGTGCTGCAGCTGCTAGAAGACCCCGGGAGACATTATGATGGTTTTGTCATGGTATTATGGGGGATTGAAGTGAGGAGAGCAGAGGACCATAGATTATTTGTGTCCCCGCTGTGTAATCTGTCTAATCCAACGCTGGATAGGTTGGGATTACATTAGGAGAAGACGCTGCGGAGCTCCCTTTTTAATATTCTTGTGACCCACTAGCATGGATTTAAGAGGCAGATTAGAAAACTGATTACCGGGATCATCTGATGTGCTGTGCGTTTGTGTTGTGAGGTGACCACACGGATAACAATTTTGCCTGTGTGTGTCTGTTGTGTTAGCAAAATATCTCATGGACAACATGTATGTTATCCAGTGGTGGGATGTAACTACGGTAAGTACAAGTATTTTGTTACTGTACTTTAAATACATTGTTCATGTATCTGTACTTGACTTAAGTAGAGTTAAACATGGTACTACTACAAAAAAGAAACTGTCCAGATGAACTGATTGAGAATGAGCGGATTTGATACCTGGACTATTGAGAATGAACTTTCTTGTACTATCTACTTTTACTCCACTACAGTTTACATTAAGTATCTGTACTTTCTACTCCACTACATTTCTATAATGCGTTACACGTTACATTCACGTTGCATTTTAAAAAATTTGTTTGTTAGTTTGAATGATGAGAGGGGAGTTGGTCCATTGAATCACTGCAAAGTGGACAGCTGGACCAGCCTTCAAGAAGAACTGGGCCAATGACGTATATTCTAGTACAAAGTATATACGTCATTGAGCTGGGCGCATCCACAGCACCACACACCCAAAATGGAGTCCACCATGGAGAGTCAGCCAGAAGATATGCACCAACCATGGCCTTATTGAAAGCCTATTGAAAGACTATTGAAAGACTGTTCAGTAAAGCAGGACAGATTCTCACTCCCAGACTGGACTCGAAAAAATTTGAAAACCAACTTCTTCTGAACTTGAACGAGAAATTCTTGCTGCAATATTAAATTTTTCAGTTCATGGGATGTTATAACAGGAGACAAGAGATGTCTCCAAATGGCTCGACACTCAGATCCAAGTTTTGAAAAGGATGTCAGGAAGTTAAAGTATTGTTCACCATTGACCCATTACTGTACTAGGTTGACTGGACAGTATTTTAACTAGAGTTGATACAAACTGGAGTTGAAATGATCAGATATTCCTTTGTTAGGTTTAATGCTCCTTTTTTCAGACAGACAACCTTTACTTAAATGTGTTTACTGCAGTTAAAATGACACGTTCGTTTTGCTTTTGTGTTAAATAAAAACTTTCAAACGTAAAATCATTCCTCTTTCTTGTTTTGCTTAATGGCATTCAACTCTGCATGTCACCCCTGAAATTCTGACGCACAGAATCACAAGTCAAAGTCAAAGTCAACTTTATTGTCAGAACTGCAACATGTACAGGACTTAGGATTGAAATTGCGTTTCTCTCAGTCCCTCTGTGCAACAGTAACCATTTAAACACTGAAACATTTAATAAACATAAGCATAAAATAGTAAAAGTGTAACACTGTCCTGAGTTTTTGCATAGTAGTATAAAAGTATGAAAATTTACACCAACACTAAAACACTAAACATTTAATGAACATAAGCATAAAATGAAATAATAAAAGTGTAATACTGTCCTGAGTTTTTGCATAGTAGTATAAAAAGTATAAAAAGTATATCTATAAAATAAACTGAAGGTTCTAGCATTGACATTTGCAAAGAGTGGCAAAGCAGCATATGAGTTAATGTAACAGTACACATGTATGAGGTAGTTGATGTTGGTATAGAGGCAAAGTGGCAGTGTCACACAATAAAAACATACATTATCTGCAGCATTGTTCATTAAAATGGCTCATCAATGTTAATATAAAACTCTGGCACGAAATATTGTGGGCGATATGCATTCCTTTAAGAAACACTAAGTTTTAAAATGTGTATTTGTTCTGCATCTCTGCGGTGAGTCAGGACCAATGAAGTGCAGTGTCAGATTTTTGGGCGCTGGCAAGGCTCTACTCTCTCTCTCTTGTTGGCATTGCCATGGTGAAGCGTCCTCAGTGATGTCACTCGCTGAGGCCTCCAGAGACAGAGCCACCATGACCCACCCCAATCCCCCCGCCTCTCTGTGTCATCTCCTCCCCGCCACCATGTGTGTCCGCCGGTAACAATCCCACTTTAGTTTCCCTTGAAGCAGCTGCCTGTGTGTTTCAGCTCGTAATGAGCTGCAGTCCTTTTAGTGACACATCGTTACATCCGGATGCACACACAGGTAGCGTTGATGCCAACGTTTCCACCACGAGAAGAGGATTCTCTCCAGGGAGCCTGGTGCAGTAACATGTTGGGGGGGTATGTGGTAAAATGTAGGAGGAATTATAGGTGTGAACATGCAAGTGTGAATGCGTGGCTTTGAAAAGCTTCACACGTCTTCTGTGCTTCTCATCTCTTCTCATTCATCATCTCATCTTTTTAATTTTCTCCCCTCCCTCCCATTTCCCCCCCACTTACTTTCTCTCACTCCCCCTGGGCTTGTGAACATTGTCTCAGCGGCGGAGCTAAGGGGTGGACGAGGGGGGGTTCAGCCCTCGAATGGGTGGGTGGGGTTCTCAGTTTTTAGCCTGTAAGCATTCAATCCCCCCGACCCCACCCCAGCTTCCCACACCCTCTCTCTCACTGGTCCGCCCTCCCCCACCCACTCTCTTTTCATCGGCAGGCAATGAGGTAATCCCTCGCAGAGCGCGAGGAGCGACAGAAGCCGGTGCAGGGCAGAAGCAGGGAGGATGTCAGGAGCTGTATCATCTCTCCCTGTGATCAGTGGCAGTTGCTCGAATGTATAATAGCTGATGCTGCAGGCTGCAGCTCTTATCTGTTGGCGCTGGCACAATGCACAGGCGGTTTTAAGAGGGGGCCAGGCAGGGGCGGGACGAGGCTGTGGCTGGTGTTTGGACCCCCGAGAGGAGAGAAGACAGGAAAGAGGTGAAGTAGAAAGAAGGGGCAAGGTTTGAGTTGAGATTAGAAGGGTGTACCCACCATGACGGAGCGGTGCAGTCTGTGGAGTGCCCTGTCGGCTGCAGCATGCTGCTTCTACAGGGGATCCTTCATGCAGGTGCAGGTGAGTGTTGTCCCTGGCAGACATATGCACGCTCTGGTTCCTTTCTCCTTACATTGGACTCACTTGTGCACGTATCAGTGTGTTTGGCTCCTCTGCTGTCCTGGTAATGTCAGCCCGTCTCGTAGTTGGCATGAGTGATGATATCACACTCTGTCCATGCACTGAAGTGTCAGATGGATTGTGTGAAGACAGTGCGTGGAGGAAGAGAGGGGTCTGGGAGTTTGTGTATGTCTGATAGAAAGGAAAATGAATGTTTGTGTAAGGTGTATGAGAATTAGAGCCACTAACTGAAGGGCACTTTGGAGGGAAGCACAAAGTATCCTCTGGTATCAGCTTTACTCGTGGTCTAAATCTGGCTCGAAGCTTGAAACCCAATATCTGACCTTATTCTTGGAGAAAACGACACCTAAAATGTGTTTTGTCCGTGCTTTTTACAGCTCGGTTAAAGTTTTTTTTCTTGTTTCTGACTGTGTCTTGAGCGAAAAGGATGCAGAGTTGGGTTAAGAACAAAGCGCTAATCCTGTTCGGTTCGGACTTGTCTCGTCTCAGGACATTTCATCATCTGGCCGAGGCGTTCAGCGTCTTCACTTTGTTTGGCTGTCGTCTGTCTTAAAACAAATGTATGTTTTCAGGTTTTCGTTCGCTTCCATTTAACGTGAAGCGGTTTAAAGCTCAGCGTAATGAAGTTCTTTTTAATTGAATCTGTTGGTTACTGTGTTGTGGTTTTTGTGGTAGCGTGTGTGAGGGGAGCATGAACTAATTACCAGTCGCTGAAGAGTTAAATGGAAAAATCTCTTAATTTACACCAATTTGGTTTTGTTTTCAAACACTGTGGTTTTCTTTTTAGACTAATATTTATTTGTCAATCTCTTCTATTAAACAGCCTGTCAAGCACAATACAGTGAAGAGAGAAGCTTTAATCATTACTTCATTCAAAGCCATGATGATTTCCCCCCTTCTCTTTGCCTCCAGGGGAATAATAATCTGGCAGAATTTCTATGCACTTTACAGTTTTTCTTTGACACTTGCAGTGGGAGAGGCTGTCTTCTCTTATCAAAAAGAGAGAGAATGCAATAAAGCTATAGTGACAGGCTCTGTTGTGTGTGTGAACTGACAAGTCATTTTACAATTTTGATCCATACGTGTCTTCCCTCCTTTGGTAGACGTGAAGTTTATCTTGTTTAAACTGTCACACTTTTATACAGGGGTGACTTGATTGTTCGGCTGTGGTTTCAAGTCGTTTCAGTCGTCATCAGAGCGCGATTGCAGTATTTGGCTTTTGCAAGTTTGTCTGTGTTTGCTCAGTTCTGTCCTGATGAAACATCGAATGCAAGCCCTCCAGTCCATTTGGCATTTTGTTACTTTGTCAAAGACAACTCAAACGGACTTTGATTGTTTCAGTAACCTGTACAGTTTCCTCAAGCAGGCAGCACAGTAGATGCCGTTGTCACGTCTTTCCCATGATCCTGAGCCCAGGTTGCAACAGGATGGGCATCCATCAATCTTTCATGTGAGTTCACTCGCGGAGGTGACCCCTGCAGAAGGGTGCGGTTCAGTGAAAAACAACTTGTTGGTTGGGTTTAGGCAATAACTTGGAGATTATGGTTTGTTACATTACATCATGTTGTTGCCCTGCTGAGAAGACAATGTTATGTCAGAACAACAGATGTGTTCGTGGCAGGAAAACTAAAAGGTGGAGGTTATTCTTACTCTGACTTTCAAACTCATACACAGCTTTTCTCCTGACCATTAGAAGTTACAGATTCTTCAAAACACACTCAGAAGTCATAATGAAGAAAGAACCCATGAGGTCGTTTTTTGGAGGAGTCTCGTCTCAAGCAATGGCAGGAGTTTTATTGGTGAAGTGTCATTAAAAAAAACCCACTATAAATGGTGTTTTTTTTTTATCACTTCATCCAACTGAGGATTGATTCTATACATGAAGAAGTTAAGCAATGCACTGTCTAAACACAGCAAATCAGATTGATTTGAAATGGACCGGATCTCATCACTTTGAAGGGTTTGAATGAAAGTCTGAGTGTACAGTATAGGATTGAAAGAAACTGAATTGAATTAGAGCTGGTTTCTGGTAAAGCACATCTGCAAGGGGAAGTAAAAACAAGAATTGGTTAAGCCATTACTTTTTGTTTGTTTTATGACAAATGTATTGATGGCTTCTTTAGTTTATTGCAATTTAATTGTTGTCGTTGAAAATCTGCATTTTAGTTACATTTCTTGTTTAAGGTGTCTTAAGAATTACAAACCTTTTTCTGAACCACTTTGGCCTCGATTGTCCTCAGGCTGTTTCTGTGAGTGGCAAGTTCCACCTGGCCTAAAACATTTGATTGCTGTTGAAGATGCTTGAGATGGTTTTGGATGTGTGTGCTCTGTTTGCAAGTGTTAAAAGCCTATTCTGAGATTCCAACAAGATTCGAACAAGATTCCAATGATTTCAAGGTTGGCTTGAAATCAGCAGCTTCAAATGTTGTCAGCCCATTAAATGGCTTTTATTAGTTGTTATCATCCCCACAGGCTGCATTCAAATAATTCCTCCTGTACCTCCTAGTATGTTTAAAGGTACGTTCTTATCACTGATAATATGCAGCTTCGCCCGTGTGTAAAACCGGAAAGTTTTTTTTTTAATTTGTTAGCTTTATTTTACCCTTTTCCTAAACCTAACCTTACACCTGACCCTGAGCCCTGACCCTAAACTTAACCCCCTGACTCTTGACCCTTAACCTAACCATCTGACCCTATTATCAGCAATAAGAACGTACCTTTGAACCTACTAGGAGGTAGAGGAGGGACAGTCTGAACACAACCTATGGGTATGATAACAACTAATAATGACCATTTAATGGCTGATAACATTCGAAGCGGTGCTTGGAACACAGCAGTCAAGGCTACCTACAGGACAGATCTGATTGGCAGGCCACAGACTTATGAAGTCTTCTGGATGGGGGACAAAACTTTTCTCATTTAAAGAAACTGATCCAGATGACATGCTTTAACCATTTTTGTTGTCTTAAGAATTGTTAGGTTTATTTTTTCAGTTAGCCCAGCAGTCTTGTAATCCTGAGGCTGCAGGTTTGAGCTCAGGTTGCATCAGGAAGGTCTTTCAAACAACTGTCAAATCTGTCATGTAAGGTAACTCTTGCATAAAGGAGCAGCTGAAAGAAATAAAACATTTTTCAGGGGAGAACTTGTATTATAATTGCACATTTCCATTACTGTTTTTGGACTATTAGGCACATTAAGCAAAACAAAACAGTCAGATAAGTCAAACTTTATTCAGCTCGTTCACAATAACCACATAAAATTGGTTCGAGGTCAGTAAGCTCAACCAGAATTAATACATAAGGCTCACTGTCGATTTTTGAGAAAATTAAAGGATTTTAAGTGTGTCTTATCTAAAAAATATGGTACATTGAATTTATATGCTTGTAGAATCACAGAATGCAGGTTAGATGATCATAATTGGGTTAAAACACCAAAACAATAATAGCTATCACTGTTATTTTCCACTTATTTAACATTTTAATGCATTTTCATAAACTTCAAACGATATAAGATAATAAAAGCTACATCCCAAGCCAGTGAATCCACAGATTTGCGTTGACCTGGTGAGCAGCAGTGTGAAAGTGATTACTCTTTGCACTCTTTGCATCATTAATGACAGCAGATTGTTTTTCTCATCATGGGTTTTTTTGTCTCTGAGAGTCCATTAGCGGTGAGAAAAACAACGTGCTCTGCAGAAACACATATCCAGTCTTTAGATTTTTTCTTCTTAAATACAAAAAAAATCTACAACTATGAGCCAAACTGTTACACAAGTCTACAGATGATGTGAAGACAGCGCGTGACAGCACACAGAAAATATGTAAACATGAATTCCTCAGAATAAATTGCTAAAGATTGACTTTAGTAAAAGCTAAAATATTAATGTACTGTTTTGTACTTTTTTTAAATAACAGAACCAGCTGGAGACAAATGGGTTTGAATATACTGTAAATCTTTTTTTTTAATAAACTGTGATGGATGTAGAACAACTTTATTACGCTGCGGACACATTGTTGACTCGATGACAGCGGTCTGTGACCTCAGCCTATCAGCTGTATCAGAGGAGAGATTACACTTGATCCCTCCGTCTAAACTGCAGTGTGCTAACTGCCAACAGAACACACACACTTTCACACACACAGACATGCACACAATGACATGTGGCTTGACAATTGTGTCTGCGGTGCTTCCAGTGTGTGTGTGCTTCCAGTGTGTGTGTGTGTGTTTGTGGGACAATGAAACCATCCGCTGGACGCCTGCAGTGTAAAACACGCCACCAGCACCCAAAACTCAAAAACACACAAACAAATGCACGGACACGCACAGATTAATCCCCTTCTCTGCTTTAGTTGTTTTGGTTTCCCTCCCCCTTGCATCCTGGCCTTCTTCGTCCCATCTTGATGTCTCTCTCCCCCTCATCTTTGTAGCCTCGCTCCCTGCTGACCCGACCAGCTTGTGGCTGTCGTCGCTCCAGCCAGCAGCCGGTCCCTCTGTCCTTTAGCATTCCTGCAGCCCTCCTTTATCTGGAATGTTGCCGTGACCTCCAGCCTCGCAACATGGCACCTCACTGGCGCCCACGCCCTGCGGATTAACCCAGGTGTCTGTTTGTGAAGACATGTACGTTGAAGTGTTTTAATTAGGTTTTTTCAGTCCCTTTTAATGTTTTAGGTATAGTCCAGTGATAAATACCATATTTTTTGGACTATAAGTTGCAACTTTTAGCATAAATGAGCGAGTCCTGCGATTTACAGTCCAAAGTAACTAATTTATGCTTTTTGCCCCATATTTATAACTAGAGTTGCATTCGGGCCAAAAAAATCGGATCCAACCCGGCCCCAGCCCGCAGTCATGATTTGCGAACCCCACCCGACCCAACGAATTAACGGTAAATACAGGTCTGAACCTGGAAAAAAAACAAACAGACATTTTTAATTGGTTATTAATGGTCGGGGACACGCAGCTGAATAAAAGCAGCAGAAGATTCGGAGCTGAGAGGTGTTTGTCATTTCATAGCCGTAAATTAGCATTTAAACCCCGTTTCTGCCTGCATTCTTCTGAATTACTGAGACGCATTGGCAGCTCTGACTAGGGGTTGAACGAGTACATAATTTTTAAACTCGACATTAACATAAAAAAACTCGAGTGGCACTCGATTAGTCAATGACGTCACAGTGTCTTATGATGCAAAATAAATAAATGAATATAAATGCATAAAAACGTCTTTACAAAAAATAAAAATAAAAGACCAACAAAACAATGGGAGCATTTATTGTGCTCCTATAATTTATCATACTGCAGATAAGTCACAGGAAAAACAAAATTATGAGTTATTATTATTACTGTCATAGTTAAAGGAACGTGTCAAAAATGAAACTTATTTAAAACAGTGGGGTGTTGACTCCGTGCAGCCTCTCTCAGCCTCTAGTGCTGCAATTAGGTGTACTTTTAGAGATTATTGTGTTTATAGGTTTTTAATAGGTTTAGAGATGAATATTTCTTGCTTTTAGAATGTGAAATACTGTATGAAGGTCAGAAAGCTGGTTCTGTCGTTCGGACCAGTGTCATATTTGACCTGCAATGCAACACCGCCCCCTACTGTCACAATCTACGGCGATCATAGACACAGAAACGAGCAAACAGGAAGTTGATCGGATGAGCAGAACATTCTTTAAAATTATAAAAAGTTTCATACATTTAGGTTTTGAGAAATAACATAAAAGAGGCTACTGACCGTTGAGTGGAGCTTGCGGGTTGTGCCTGAGTTAGCATTAGCGGATGCTTCTTCAAATGGTTATGCATCGAGGTCGTACTGAAGTTGTACTTCAGCACAGCTTTGCAGATTTTGCATATGGTAGTAGTTGAACCGGAGGATTCATCTTTCGTGAAATATTTCCACACTACCGATGATTGATTTTTAGCTTTTTGAAAAGACTGGGCCTGCTCCATTACATCATCCGTAGTAGACAAAGAGGAATCCATTTTGTAGCGTTTACAACTAGCCCGCGCTCGGTTTTTATCACGTGATGTGACGTTCTGACGTCACCGCGACGTGATGACGTCACTACGGGTACTCGACGGGGACAAAAAAGCCTCAATAGAAGTCAAAGCACTCGATCTGTCGATAACTAGGTTACTCTGTTAAAGCACTAGCTCTGACACACGTGTCTGCTTTGGGATACACCCGTTTGGGTCGTCGGCTGCGCATGTCCGCTGAGTGCAGCGGCCGAATGAAGCTTAACTGAACTTTTTACCTCTTTCAAGACCAGTCAGCTTGTGGTGAAATGGTCGCATGCGACTGGTGGATGTATGGCAGGCCATGTTATCATCTAATTGGATTGTGGCTGATCCTAACCTAATTAAAAGCCAGAGACCGGCCCGACCCACCCGTTAATCATATTATAATGGCCCACCCAGGTCGGTCCAGACCGGGTTTTGGGTTTGAGTTAGAAATGACAGCTCTATTTATATCCCAATTTTTGCTGAAATCTGACAATTTCGTTCATTCTGACATGGAAAATATTGAACACTACCATTTTCAGCCACTAGAGGGCCCTCAACTAATATGGCAAGCCAGGTGTCTCATTAATAGGTAAAAGTTGCTGTTAATGAGACACTAGGATTGCCACACCAAAGCCACCTTCTCATTCTTGGAGCTTCACTTCGCCGCGCCACCCAGGCGAAATGCAGCTTATTTGACCATTAAAGTGCATTTATTAAGTAACAGTTCAACTGAGGCACACCTTTACTGTAATGTCGAGCAAAGAAATAATTGGTTTTCAGTGTTAATCTTATTAAATTCTTGTTAAAGTCCTCACACGCATGCTCCCGCATCCGCCATTTGGCAGCCAATCGATTTTTGGTACACCGGTCCGCATTCTGGGTGGTCAGTGGAGACGCATAATAGATGAGACTTATACAGCGAAGCGGCGTATGTATGTTTTTTCCACTTTATTAGACATATTTGGACTTATACGACTTGTACGGCGGCCCGACTTTTAAGGCGGAGAGTACGGTACACGAAGAAATCCCAGGATAATATTACACAGCACATATTAAATCATTGGTTTTATTGCATGGATGTCTCTCGTGTCTCCGTCTTTACTCCTTGGAGTCGTCTCGCAAGTTAATAACACAAAATTGAACCTTGTAGCATCGCTACAAAGCTTTCTATATGACTTTTTTTATACACAGCCTTTTCCTTGGCTTTATTAGTTTTACCATCAGAAAAAAGTTCTTGCCTCTTGCATGTTTGATGAGCGCTGCCGTTGTCTTAAGGTTTATTTTATTCATTTTACTCACCACCTCACTTGTCAGTGCTAAGTTGGCTGAAGAAGATAAAGCCCTACTAATACCTTTTGTGTGTTTGTGTGTCATTTCATGCCAAAAAGGGGAATCCAAACCAATTGGTATGTTTTAGTATTGAAATACTCACCATGTAATCCCCTCTTCTCTGCTCCTCCATATCTCTCACTCTCCTTCTCCTCCCCAAAGCTTTTCTCTGCAAATCCTCTTCTGGCGTGCCTGTCTGTCACACCCTGCAGGCTCATAGTGTGAAGGGCAGCTGTGCACGTGTGTGTGTGGGTGGATGCATGTGTGTGTGCTTGCTTGAATTGCCTTGTTCCAGAGTCCATATTCTCATTAAAGCTCTGTGAATGGTTTTTGGCACTAATGAGGAGCAGGGCTGCTGGTTGTGTGTGTGAGCGAGAGAGATGTGTGTGTGTGCATATGCATGTTTCTGATTCGTCAGATTGTAATTTACTGGTTTGTAATGAGCATTTTAACAGATTATTATTTTGGCATTAGTTTAAGAGAGGGCTCAGTTTAAGCCACTCTAATTGATCAGCCTTTCTGAAGTAACAGCTTTTCAACATTTCTTTTTTTGCTCAACCTTTTTGATTTCCTTGGAGAGATTTTTCAGTCAGAGCCAGTGGGTCTCCTTTCAAATTAAGTAAAGAAAAATATGCTTCCCCTCACCCCTTCTTTGTTTACTTGCTTAATTTTGCTCAATTCAGAAAAGCCTTTGGGATCAAGGCTATACACTTTGATCCCATCTATGCAAAAACTGCTGTTTGATATAAGATCAGACGATCAGGCTTAATGAGTAAAGAAAAACTCCATCCTACCCAATTTATTAGTTTCTGACTCTTGGAAAAATTAAAGTAAAGTAAAATTCCCCAAAGATGACTTTTTAAACAAAATTCCATATACATATTTAATACTTTTTAATCTACAGTAGTCCCTCATTTATTGCAGAGGATCCATACCCTGAAGCTCCACGATAAATGAAAAACTGCGAAGTAGGAATAGTACTACAAGTAGTAGTTTATTTTAGTATATTATAAAGGTGTTTTAAACCCTTCCCACACTCTTGCAATATTCTAAAGAGCACAGCATGTCATGATTTCAGCTCTCTGTCACCTGCCAGCGCTATCGGCTATGCCTACTTCTCCGCTGCAGCAGAGTGGAGATCAGCTGATCAGCTGAAGAAAGGAGCTTTTCCCAGCTGTGGGATGCACACTGGTGCTAATTCATTTCAAATTATTTTAAATTTTAAAAAATCCATGCCAATCGTGCAGCTCATCCATCAATCAGCCCTTTGTGTCATGTCCTATCTTACTTTGAAAAACCGCGAGTCCATGAAAAACGAACCATGAAGTAGCGAGGGACTACTGTACCTCCTTTTGATAAACTAGCATTTCTTTTTCCGTCACTCTTCCTTTAAGTGAAACTGACAGAAGACCCTCCTCTCCCCTTCAAAATGAGCTTTCCTTAGGTATTTTTCTTTATTAACAAAACTTTTCAACAGTGCAAAGACAAGCTGCCTCTGGAATTCTGAGCTATAAATACATCACTTGAGCGAAGTCATGTGACCATGCATGCATTCATAAAACAGACTGTCTGCCATCAATACACAACGACAAACTGCTATGCTGCCATATGCACAGTTTCAGCTCTGTGTCTACTTTGCTTGACAGTTCAGAGGCATAACAGCAGTGGGTTGATTTAACCTCTCTATGCCTCCTCAGGAAAGTGTTTTATTATTATTGCTACGTTCTTATTTTTAATACAGCGTTGTTGCCTAAACTGTAATGAATCACCCCTTCAGTGAAATTTTACACAAACGTTAAAAACTCAGACCAAATGCGTGGTTATAAGAAACTCTGTAGAAGATGAGGTGACTTGTTTGTTGTCAAAACAGATGATTTGTATGATTAGCCATTATCTTTGATCGGTTCTTGATTAGGTTTTGACCTTCAAACTGCATAAAAAGCTGTTTTCTGAGAGAACAACACATTTGTTATTAGCTGTCATCAAAACTGGTTCATGAACACTTTGGGAAGCCGAAGAAATATGAAAATGATTTGGCTGCCTACGAATTCTTCCTTATGTATATGAGATCATTGTTAATATTCATGCTGTTGTGAAAGAGTCAGGGAATATCACAATGAATGTAACAGAAGCCGCAAATCAACTGAGACAAAAAAACGTGCCATTACTGTGGCTTCAAAAAAACGCTTGAAGTTATAGTGCAAGAGTTTACCCAACCAAGTCATGTCTGCAAAACTTTATTGGATCCTACTATTTATTCCTCATATTTCTTGTCCCCGACTGGCAGAATACAATAAAAACAACAACAACGTGAAAAACAATCAGTAATATTTATAGTTTTAATGCATATTTGCTTGAAAGCTTTGAGTCATTGAGCATCTGGTGGTCAACCAGGAGAAAGCGTTCACTGGTAATTCATTCTTTTGACCCTCTGATACAAAGTTCTCAGACGCTCGTTAGGTCCTCATCATGAAAGTCAGATCCTCCGTGCTCCGAGCGCTCAGACTCATCCGCTTTGCGAGCTGAACCGTAAGCTGGACGCAATTTCTGAGAATCGTGGGCCACTTGCAGCTCCTAGGACTCGCCGGCACGAAGGACTGGACCTTGGAGAAGGCTAACAAGCACGGACCGCCGGAAAGTCCATAAATCTGGCTGTTTGGATTTGCCATTGACTGTGGCAGCAGAACTGACATGCAGACATGAAATCAGTATAGAGTCGGCCTGCCCAAAAACAATTGTTTATCTGAATCTGGCCTCCTCGCTGGCCTTAGATAGGCCAACTTATCTCAAATGGCTCCTTGTAGATACATAAATTAAGAAGCTCTGCTCCGCTGTCCCCCTCCCCCTGAGAACATCTGTGGACCCTTATCAGAGTGGACCAGCTGAGAGACACTGTAACATATTTGTCAGGACCATGGAAACTATCTGGAAGTGTTCATGGATAAACTCACCGTCTTGTCATCGTTCTCTACTTAAATTTTTTTTGCTACCTTACACCGTGCCCTGTGTCAAGGACACGTGTGAGAGATCTTTTTTCTTTTACATACATTCTCTCCTCGTGTTTTCTTCTACTTTTCTTGTCTAAGCGATAAAGGCAGCATTCATAGGAAGCCGCAGTCCAGTACACTTCTGTCAGACGGCTGTACGGGATGAAATTTCGCTGTACTTAACTGTGCAATGACATTAAAGTTTAATCTGATTCTGATTTAGGAGGAGTTCAGATAAAGCACTAAGAATTAAATGGTTCTCTGGTTGCAGGTCACTGTTAGGCAGTTTGCTTTCAAAGGCAAAGAGTCCATTCAGTTCTAAAAGGATCAAATGAGAACTGGACTATGGCTTATTGTGCATCCTATCAAATAATTCTGACTTGTTTTCAAAGTGGATTGAACAGATTAAAAGCTCAGCACAGATACAAGATCAGTCTTTAGACCTAAAGTCAATAAGAAGTCATCAGAAGTGGAGTTTAAATAAATCTACCCACGCTTTATCTAAGCGCAGAGTGCCGTGCAGAAATGGACCTTCAGGCATTTCTGTGGTTCAGCGTGTAACATGCTCTCCGTTCAAACAAGTGAAAATGCAAAATGGTCTCTTTTTATTATGACTTTTAGCTGCAGGCCAGGATCATAAAGCTTTCCAGATCAGTGCTTCGTGTAATCATCTGCTCTCCGGACAAGACAGAAGTACGCTTTAATGTGGAAGAACACACAAACATAAACTGGTGGTGAATGCGTCTGTGCATTTAATCACAGGTAAAACTCTTTAAACAGAAGCTGGTGAAGAAGAGACCAAACTAAAGAATACATTTAGCAGCTATGCATTTGCCTTAGACACTATTTGATTAAGGACCAGCATCTTCTGGCTATACTTTAAGGATAGCGGTTAATAAAAAAGTGATTTCATTCTGAACCTATTCATCATTTTTGTCTGTTTTTGCTTTAAAAAACAAACAAACATGAAAATCATACATCAAAATATAAGGTTTCATGAAGAATAGTACAATCTGACTTTCAGTAGTGGTATATTGGGCCAAATATGCAAAATATCTGAGAAATTATTCATACAGAACAATGGAGAAAACAAGTGAGATAACACAGTCCTCCTGATAGTTCAGCACTTTGCTGTTGAAACATCATTTAAAGTTTAAATGGATCGAGGAAAGTTGGACTTTACATAACTAAAGTAGCCTTTCAAAATCCTGCATCGTTTTTACACAGCCGGAGTTTACAATTCATGCATTTTATCAATATTTTTCCACAAATGTCGACAATATTGCACTTTGATTTTTGAGGTAACTATTCAAAATTCTTCTTACATCCATTTTTCTAATATATGTGCGACTTATACATCAAAACATGGGCATTTTTGTCTTCATTAACCCATTTATTTTCCTTTCACTTCAGATAATGCACGCCCAAGTTTTAATAGGCTTCAGTAATATTTACACTAAAAAAGGCTTTTATAACTGCACATAATGGGTCTTTTTAACTCGCCATATCTCCCATATAAAACAATTTAAGAACAAAAAAATGAATATGTGTGATTGTTGTACAATTTAATTATCCTATCAAAACTCATTAATCAAATAGCCACAAAGAGGATAACGAGAAGATCTTGTCAACCCAGATTTAATCTTGCAAGGGTGCAGTGCTGAAAAACAAGCATACAAGATGTTCGCTCCGTCTCCAAGGTTTGCCCACAGAGAAAAAGTTAACAAAAGCTTAAATACCTGTCATCAGACAGAGGCGAGGTCAAGACCACCTCTGCTCTACAGCTCAAAGTTTTTGAAGGCATCAGTTATCAGGCTCCTCTCTGAGTAGACAGAATGACTCTCTTGTCTTCACATACATGGTTCTATATTAATTTGACATTAGTAAGTTAAAACATCCATGACCTTTACAGAATCGTCCCCCATCAGTGATCAACAGGGTCTTCTGCTGCTCATGGTTCAAGGATTTTTAAGTTCGAACTTACAGTTTTTGCTAAGCAATTGTTTGTCTGAGGCTCACTTTTTAGTCTGTCTTTCAGACTACCTGTCCTATAGGAGTGTTATCCTGGAGGGAGGTAGAGACACAGGTGTATTGTAACCATGGTGACCTTAAAGGTCCACTGACATCATCTTACAAATTT
>JBBPBX010012718.1:20313-44998 GCA_038048925.1 Garcialebias charrua | reverse complement strand
GGAAGTTGATAGTCGGTTCGGGCTGGCCAGAGGCTCTGGGGCTGGCCATTAAAATACAGTAAGCTTTTTCGCTAATTTTTTTTTAGAATCTAAGTAGGTTTTTACAGTTTTGCAATGGTCCAAACTTGCTGTGTTATTGGATGTAATGTCCGGTCACACGACCTGAAAGGTAGAAAGAGAGAAAACGGACTTTGTTTACTGTTTGCTGCACCGCAGTGAAGTTAGTTTCAAGTTGGACGTTGGATATTCAAGCTCCGTGTCAGCGTGTCTTCAGCGCTGTGTTGCTCCGTCCAACTCAAACTAACTTTACCGCGGTGTTTGCTGCTGGAAACAACGCGAAGTAGGAGCTCATGTGTTAAGAAGAATGGCCTGATTCAGCGGTGACACATCATGGTACAACTTTCTGCATGTCCCAAAATAACTGCTAGTTTGTTCCACACACTCTGGTGAGTTTTGTTATATTATTTATAGATAATTATTGTTTGAATTGATTGTTTGAATTTATTTTGTTTTAAGAAGGAGCAAATATGATTTTTTTTCATCTGTTGCTACCTTTCATTTTATATGTTGTTTTTTTCCCTTTCATATATCTGTAAATTGTCAGAGTCAGTCAGAGTCAGAGAGTCTTTATTGTCATTTGCACCGCATGTGGTACATGTGATGAAAACGAGATTATGTACACAGGGTCCCAGTTACATCCAACAACAAATGCAAGAGAAAAACAGTAATAACATCTAGGATTAACTAAGAAAACATCAACTAGAAATACACTAAGCCCTAATGTAGTAGAAAAACATCATTATAAACAGCAGCACGAACATGAGTCTGTATGAGCAGATGGTCACAGATGAACACAGCAACAAGAAAACAGATCAGCATCAGCATGATGTGATATTTTGCAGTGATTATTCTTATTATTTATTTATTCATGAGTCTAACAGCCTCAGGGTAGAAGCTGTTCCTCAGTCTAGTGGTTCTACATTTGATGCTCCTCAACCTCCGTCCTGAGGGGAGTGGGGCAAAGAGTGAGTGTGCTGGGTGAGTGAGGTCTTTCATGATGCAGGTGGCTCTTTTCCTGCATCTGGAGGTGTAAATGTCTGTGATGGTGGGGAGACTGACTCCAACAGACTTCTGTGCAGCCTTCACCACTCTCTGTAGAGCTTTCCTCTCTGCAACTGTGCAGCCTCCATGCCACACATTGATGCTGGAGCACAGGATGCTCTCCACTGCACACCTGTAGAAGGAGGTGAGGACTGGGCTGCTCAGACCAGCTCGTCTCAGCCGTCTGAGGAAGTAGAGTCTCTGATGACCTTTCTTGATCAGGCTGGTGGTGTTGTTGCTCCAGCTGAGGTTATCATTCAAGTGTACACCCAAGTATTTGTAGCTGGAGACCACTTCCACCACTGATCCACCTATGTTCAGTGGGGTGTGTGTTTGTTTGTTCCTTCTGAAGTCCACAATCATCTCCTTTGTCTTCTTCACATTCATGTGAAGGTTATTCTCTTTGCACCAGCTCTCCAGGTGTTCCACCTCCTGTCTGTAGCTGGACTCATCATTGTTTGTGATGCATCCCACCACAACTGTATCATCTGCAAACTTAACAATATGACAGCCTGGATGTGTGGCTGTACAATCATATGTGAGCAGAGTGAACAGAAGAGGGCTCAGCACACATCCTTGAGGAGAGCCAGTGCTGAGGGTTATGGTGGAGGAGGAGAAGTTGTGGATCTTCACGGACTGTGGTCTGTTTGTTAAGAAGTCTAAGACCCAGTTACAAACGGAGGGGCTTACGTAGTCCAAGTGTGGATAGTTTGTCTATCAGAGTTTGGGGGATCATGGTGTTGAAGGCAGATGTGAAGTCCACAAAGAGCATGCACACGTATGAGTCCTTCTGATCCAGGTAGAAATTGTCTTTGTGTTTAAAAAAAACCTCAAAATTTCAAAGGTTCAACTAACATTTTTTATTTTATTTTATTTATTCATTTTATAATTTTATAATACATTATGTGTCCTGTTCAGCATTTTTGCCATCTTTTTATTGTCTCACACAAAACTCTGTCTAATATCAGACAAGATCATAACAGAAGTTGAGACCTCAAATTATTACCTGGGGATATTAAATATTTATTATCAATTATTAATATAATATTAAAGACAGTGTAATAACAAATAATCAGGATTTTTGGTGAGTAAAATGTTGCTATATTCCTAAATAATATTGCAGTTTTATCAGGTTATTTTTGATGCTTTTTTTATGTGTGTCACAGCTGTACCTGTAGTAGAAGTTTATAGCCATAAAATAGTTATTGAGGCTTGGATTGATTCAGACGGAGCACTACTGAAGGCCTAGGTGTGAAATGCACGGCCCGCCACTGATATATATATATATATATATATATATATATATATATATATATATATATATATATATACATATATATATATATATATATATATATATATATATATATATTTTATAGCTGACTTTATACCACGGGGGTTCTTGAAGTTAACCATTCCTTAATAAATTCACGTAGTGGTCAAATCTGCTGCATTTAAATTGTTTTGTTTTGACTTCTTCCAAACCTGTCGCATGCGCTACGAAAATAATTATAGAAAATTTGAATTTTAATTCAAATAACTCCAACCGCTTACAGTTAGTACATGGAACATCTTGTGATTCCATTCTGTTAGTTAAAAAAAAATATGCAGTGTTGTTTTTGACGTATTTGCATTTATATGCCAAAAAATAAAAGAGAGAAAAAAAACATAGCTAGCCTGCATACATTTCTGTCTATAAAAAATTTGAATTTTAATTCAAATAACTCCAACAGGTTACAGTCTCTTAGTTTTTGCAAAATAAATTATAAATACCTGTATATTAAAATTTCATTCCAAGTTATGGTAGTTTTTTCTCTGGGGCACGCCCCTAAAAATCTGCGCAGTTCCGCAAAACGTCATGTGACGTACCCATGGGTAGCCGCTGCTCAACGCGCATGTAAATAATAATGGTGGAGCATGTCGAACAAACACAACCTATTGTTAGTACATGAATGTATTAAAGCAATCGAAGGGTTATTATTCATCCTATACAGTTATTGGACACTCGATCAATTGAAAAGTGATTTAGACACGGTTTATTTCATACACAGTAGCTAAGTGAGGATAGCTTCGTGATGTGGCTTCTTTGTTCTTGGGCTGAGCTAACAGAGTCCCGATCGCGTCTGAGATCTATCATTTTAAGACAGTAAATCATCCAAAACTCTCATTAATAAACCCTCCATGAATAAAAGAAATTATGTTACCTGATCGCGCAGACATAATTTAAAAATACATAAATAGCAACGTGTTTGCTCCTGTATCTCGGCTAATGTTTGTTAGCAGCTATCTCGGCTAACAGAGTCCCGGTCGCGTCTGAGATCTATCATTTTAAGACAGTAAATCATCCAAAACTCTCATTAATAAACCCTCCATGAATAAAAAGAAATTACAGATGTTACCTGATCGCGCAGACATAATTTAAAAATACATAAATAGCAACGTGTTTGCTCCTGTATCTCGGCTAATGTTTGTTAGCAGCTATCTCGGCTAACAGAGTCCCGGTCGCGTCTGAGATCTATCATTTTAAGACAGTAAATCATCCAAAACTCTCATTAATAAACCCTCCCTGAATAAAAAAAAAAAGTACTGATGTTACTTGATCGCGCAGACATAATTTAAAAATACATAAATAGCAACATGTTTGCTCCTGTATCTCGGCTAATGTTTGTTAGCAGCGAACAAACACAACCTATTGTTAGCACATGAATGTATTAAAGCAATCGAAGGGTTATTATTCATCCTATACAGTTATTGGACACTCTCCATGAATAAAAAAAATTACAGATGTTACCTGATCAGCAGTAAGATGGTCGCTGCAGACATACGACTCTCAGTAGGAACCCATCAGTCCCTCGTTCTCTGTACTTCCATTCGAGGCAAAGTTACTCATCTTTTGGGAATTTGTGAAGGCTCACTTGTTCACTGCTGATATTAGAACAACCAAATGCGCTACAACGTGATGGCATTTTTCAAGTTACACAAAAAAGACGATCTTTCAGAAAAAGAATCTGTATGGCAAGCAGTTAAAACACAAACAAACGGGCAAGGCTCCGCCTTATGCCAAGTGTACGTCACATGATGTTTTACGGAAATTCTCGGATTTCTAGGGGCGTTTCCCAGAGAAAAAATTACCATAACTTGGAATGAAATTTTAATATATTTATAATTTATTTTGCAAAAACGAACAGAGCTGAATGATATAAGATATATATGTTGTGACAAATATGCAAATTTCCAACATCATGTCACAATACCTTTAAGAATATTTTCCATTTGCATTTTACCTTTATTATTATTACATTACAGGGCCAATTAAAACCTAATTAATTCCTAATCTGTAGCTTACTGTAAAAATAGTGAACAAACACGTCATATCCTTATTTGCGCTTTTCCGTAAGAACTCCCCACCCACTTCAAGAGAACTCCCCACCCACTTCAAGAGATCTCCCCACCCACTTCAAGGCGGCTCTCCGCATAATGCAAAATGAGCGGGGCCGGGCCAGGCTGGGCTCAGGGCCAGGCCGGGCAGGGTTGCGCAGTGCAAAAACGGCTTTTGTCAGTTTGGCCTGCTACCAAATGCAGATGCCAAAAAGGGAGCTGAAAATGACGTAACACTATATAAATATAGATAGATAGATAACAGCACCTTTTATATTGGTTTGTTATTTTGATGGAACGGCTTATGTCCGATATTTAACTTATATCGGCGGATACCGATACCATGCTGATAATATTGTGCATCCCTAACAATAACACACAGGGCTGACTGACCGTCGGGATTGCTGGTACATTTCCTGGTAGCCTGGCGATCAGTGGTTGCTGAGGGACTGGACAAAAGGCTCAGTTCATGTCGCGCTTTATTATTTTAAATAAACAAGCCGCTCTTGTTCGGTCTCACTCCATGTCTCACTGAAGCTGCAGCAGCTATGGGGAAAGACAGATCACCCCCCACCTTCTGCCCCTCCCTTTTCTTCTCTGAGTTTGTTACAGCAGAGACACAGGTTGCGCACCCGCCCTCGTGGACTTATGCTCCCGACAAATCGCAGGACTGGCCAAACTGAAATAATGAGCAACTTATAGTCAGAAAAAAACGGTAGTTAGTTTCAACATACATCTCCAGCTGTTCCCTTTCAGTCTGGTCTCTCGGTGCAACATACTTGCTATGGGAATTGCACCCCCGTGCGATTACCTGAAGGAATACACTCACGCCTTAACGGCTAGGGCGTCAACGCCGCACCAGAGGCCCCGCCCTCTGGGTACTTAGGCAGCTGATGCCCCTCCATCTTCCTCTTTTTTGCCCTTCACCTTGCTAAACCTGAACTACCTCTTCGCGGGACTTCTCTGTTACTTCATCGCTCAACTCGAGGTGAGCTTGCTCCCTGCACATAGCGCACAAAGAATTATTCCTGCATACTACTGGACTAGCGAAAGCTAGTCCGGCACATTTTCTCTTAACCCCGAAGTATTTTCTTCTCCTCTCTCCACAGATTGCTTCGCTTGACGGCGCTAACTACGCCACAATAGCTAACTCCTAGCGAGTTAGCCAGCGAAAGCGACGCGACGGAGGAGACATTTCAAGGAAAAAGACAAAGGATTCTGGAAGGACTTGCTCGCCTTATCTCGGACATGCCTCCGGAGAAAGGAAAACGAAAGGCAAAACTTCTGAGAAATACCAGCGGGACGGCAAGCTCAACTTCGCGCGCTTGTCCCAACAGATGCGGCTTCTCCCTCGCGGCGACGGACACCCATGAGGCCTGTCCCATCTGTCTGGTGATGCTTCATGCAAAAACAACGCTGACTCCGCCCGACTTTTGCCCACACTGCAGCCTGATGCTGGATGCAGTGCTACGGCACCGGGTTGACCTCGTCGCCAAAGCCATGGATGCTTCAGCAGTACCAGCGGACGCGGATACCACGGAACCTCTCACTCCCATGCCGGGGCTCGAGAGCATGGCTCTGCACAACAGCACACGAGTCGAATGGGGTGACAGTCCTGACGGGCTGGCTCCCATGGTGGACTTAACTGTCGAGTTTGACACTCGAGGCATAATGAATGAGGACGAGATCTCGATTTCAGCTTCGGGCAAATTTTCAGCGGAGGACGCAGAAGTTGAACTGGAGGATCAGGGAGAAGACCTTTCCCAGACCCCGGTATCTGTGCTCCCAGACACTGACTTTTCCATCCCTGCTCTGTTTGACCTGTGCCACAGAGCAGTGGATGTGCTGCATATCCCATGGCCCGAGCCTCCGCCTCGCCAACAGGTCACGAGGCTGGCAGGAAACTATTTTTACTCGAAGCAGCAAGCCACCACGAGGCAAAGGATGCCCGTGTTCCCGGACTTTCTAACAGAACTAACCCTGGGCTCAACCAAGAGCCCACATGCTCCTCCTCCTCTCACAGTTCCTCGATGTGGACGGGATGGATGAGGTGGGAATAGCTAACGTACCTCAAATTGAGGACACACTAGCGTCTCACCTGGATCCTAAGTCATCCGGGACAAAACCAACTCTTCCCATTAAGGCTTGTCGAGCTTCAGTGTCTCTACTCGAGAAGTGCTACAGAGCTCAGGGACTCGCGGTACGCACCATGAACGTATCCGCGTTGATACAGGCTTACCTAACGGAAAAACTTCAAAAACTGTAGGTAACAAAGGATAAGCAGGCTGCTGCTGACTTGCTGGATGAAGTCCGCAGGGCAACAAACTTTGTGCTCCGCATGATGGGGACAGCCGCTGTTGCTCAGGGCACAGGCATGGCGGAGGTGGTCATCGCGGCTCGCCACCTGTGGATGACTCTGACGGATCTTCCATAAGGACAAAAGGTGCCTTTTCTCCACCACTCGATAGAGCCGACGGGATTGTTTGGTCAAGCTTTGGAGCGAATCCAGACCAAGCTGGACCAAAGGCGCAGACAGGCCGAAGCTCTCCGAGTGGGCATTCCCCGAAGAAGCTTCGCACCCCTAAGGGAGTCCATTGGGGGCAGACCTGCGCAGCCTCGCCACCGCTCGACAACGCGTGCCTCACCGCAGAAGTGGCCGGCATACGAGGAAGAGCCCCGGCAGAGACCCCCGCCGGACCAACCTCGTACTAAGCACGCATGGAGCAAAAACAGGTTTGTTCCCCGCCAGACGGCCAAACAAAGCAGGGCCTATTTGGCGAATTGGGACAACAGACAAAAACGTGCCTGATGAACCAGGTTCACTTTCCCACATTACACGATCACCCGCCCACGTGGTACTGGGAATGATCCCTTCATGTCCAGAATTTATTTTTTAACATGGTATAAAAAACTGGTATATTTGTTGCATGCACAAATCATGTTCTCCCTGCTATGAGTGACATAAAATCATGTACGTCATTACGCATAAGCACAAATAAAGATCATGAAACAGTCCATCTCTGTTTTATTGACTCTCAAAAAAATATATATATTTTAACGAAGACACAGCTAACTTCAATAGAACAGGCCATTCTGGCCTGCCAGCCGTCATAAAGGGAGGGGGAAATTTATCCCCCCTCCCTCACGGCCTACAGGGTGCTAGCCTAATCAACAGGCCTTAGTAGGGTGCCTCTGCTTTGTCTCCAGTGGACGGGCACCGAGGCGCCTGCAAGAAGCCCCCACTCCCCTCATGCCTGGTACCCACTGCCCCGATTTCGGGTGGCTGAAGCGGCCGGTTTACATTCAGAGTCTATGAGGAGACGCGTGGAGTCACGGCGACCAGGGAAGCGGCGCGATTCGAGTGATCGAAGCGGCGCGGCGGAAGCCTGTAGTTCCCTTTGCGGGCACGCGCGCGTCCAAAGCAACCTAGCCGTCGAGCCGCCGACGTCCCAAATGTTGATCTCTGGAGGCTCGACGCATCCGGCAAACAGTCGGGAGAGCCTCTGCTATCTGATTACACAACCACAACGGGACTTTTTTTGGACTTTTTAAACTTACCGGATCGACCCTCCATGAATTGGAACCAAACTCCGGTAAGAAACGTGGCATTTTTACAGTTGCTGCTGACAGGCTGCTGTTCTCTCCAGTGTAGATCACCCCAAACATAAAAAAAATGTTTTAATCTCATCAAAGACCGTCCGAGGTGCAGTTAACACAACAACTGAACCCGGAAGACGAGCTAGAGACCCCTCCCTCTGCCATCCCCTAGTGTACGTCATCAGATGGTCTTCAGTGGTTTGGTGGGACCCTGACAAGCGACCAAAAGGGGACGGCAGACGCGTTTCGAGTTGTGCAGTGGGGACCAGGCATCACGGAGGCAGGTGAGGGGGGTCACGTGCTCAAGCTCCCATACCATTGTGAATGACGGGGCAGCCAATACACTAACCAGGCAAACACGTGACATGTCCACGCCTCAGGGAGGCACGCCGACAGAATCTAACAATGGGGGGGCCACGTCAGATGCCCACAGGTAGCCACATGTTTCATACATTCACAGCAGCAATTGTGTTCAGGTTGCTGTGTGTGGAAACATATCAGAGTTGAATCAGATCTCTCTTCCTGTTTTTCGAAGAGAACTGGGCTCTTTTATCACCAAATAATCTAAAGTCTGCCAAACTCAGTGAAGCATCTCCACGTTCTCACGTTGCAGCTGCTCCTTTATTATTAATGAGGAACACGCAATGCCCAAGCAGTGAGCAGACAGCACGTGACCTTCCTCTCTTTGCTGGTTCAGCTTTGCTCTCAAGCAAAATTCTCCCAACGGGTGAAACACAGACACAGTCAGTTTACCTGGTTCCGATGCCCTGTTAAAGCCAAAGATCAGCAAACTGGACCATTCCAGAAAACGGATTGGAGTCAGAAGATCTGCTCGTTTACAAAACTCGTAGTCTATCACTCCCATGACCCCAAACTTGGGGGAGAAAAATAGACTTTCTGCTCCTTTTCTGTCTAATGAGGATAACAGATTGCATCTGCCCTCGATCAGGGCGGCCTGATAGCACATCGGCAAGGAGGCACTCTTCCCAACTTGGTTGACCCCCAGGAGCTCACAGCCTCCAGGGCCCTTGGAGGAGAACTGGATACACCAGCTGCTCTTCTTCAAGGCCAAACTATGTCACCAGTTGAGGCAGTCCTGCCGCTTAGGTCAGGAACTGTTAAAAATTTCAGCTTGTTGGCAGAAAAGAACAGGCTGATGGCGTCGGGCCTGCCAGAAAATGTAGTGGTGAAAACTAGGGATGCTCCAATCAGGTTTTATGCAGCCGATCACGATACCGATCACCTATGTGTGCCGATCACCGATACCGATCACAAATGCCGATCACTTATATGTGTGCCGATCACATATACCGATCACCGATCAGATGGATTGCCTGTAACTTAATTGGTTTAGTTATGGGTGCTGCTTCTGGCTACAAGATCTGAAAAGAACCATAAAATCACCATAGTTTAGACAAAAACATATTTTTACTCATTTTTTTTCAGAGAACAAATACAGACAAACTTGCAGGCACAATGCAACAACTACGAGATTATCATAATTAATAAAAATATGAAATTAAAAAAATAATAATTTTTTTGTTTGTTTGTTTAAATGTTCTTAATTTCATGTGTACAGCATTTTGTTGCAGCTGTGAATGTTTT
This sequence comes from Garcialebias charrua, assembly GCA_038048925.1. NCBI lineage: Eukaryota > Metazoa > Chordata > Actinopteri > Cyprinodontiformes > Rivulidae > Garcialebias > Garcialebias charrua. The sequence goes on along the minus strand of JBBPBX010012718.1, from coordinate 35,317 downwards.
AAATGGCTTTATAAATACGTAAAGTATCATTATTATTATTATTTTTTAATAATTTCGTGCTTTTTTGAACAACTTCCTGCGGGAACCAGGAACCGGAAATACCGCCTCCGCCATTTTACATTCATTAGTTCCAGAGTCTCGGCACTCGGCAGTCGGCTTTTGGAGGACTGTTTCTCCCATAAGAGGATGCCTCATACGGATAAATTAACTGGAAACACTCCCTGAACTCTGTGAATGTCTCAGGACTGGAGCAGCAGCCGCGATCGCTCCGCCGATCGCTCCCACAGCGCCGCGCGAGACCAGCAGCTCATGGTATGAGCTAAGGCTAACATGCTAAACCGGACCCCAGAGCTGCAGATTCGACAGCCGGCTTTGTGCGATCAGAGGTTCCTGGAGCTCGCCTCGATGTCGGACTGGAAGCAGAAGATATCGGGGGACACCCAGCTAACTTGGAATAACAAAGCCGACAGCCTTTTTGAAGCCGCAGCTAAACTGGACTGCCCGTAACTGCGCAGCGGACTCGGTGGGGCTACATGCTAACAGGTGTTGCTAATGGCGGCGCTGGCAGACGGCTTTTGGTAAGTTATTAAAACGTATTAAAACATTTTTCTGGCTCCAAATGTATGAAGATAGCATACTAATAGTCCTTCCTGTAAAGGGTTTGGACAGCATGGTGCTACAGGAAGCCTGGGAGCTCAGACGTAACACAGCGGAGGGAGGCAAACAGCTCAGCTCAAAGTATGTTTGGCTGTTTTTGTGATCGGCAATGGAAGGAATTTACCGATCACATACTTTTTCATGAAAATCGGCCGATTATGATCGGTGTCCGATCGATCGGCACATCCCTAGTGAAAACCATACAAAACGTGTGTGCTATGTCAACACAGTCCCTATATGCACAGAAGTGATGTATTTTTGAAACCTGGTGCTCAGAAAGAAATATTATTTCTTATGTATGCAACTTGGCTCAGCTCCTTACTTTCCTTCAGGACTTGCTAGAAAAAGGTTGTTCTTACTCAACGATTAAAGTTTTCCTTTCAGCTATTTCAGCCTGTCACGAAGGCTGGGGACACAGGACACCTGGAGCGTATCCAATCATAATAAGATTTATGAAAGGTATGCTTCGAGCTAATCCACCCAGCAGGATCCTGACCCTGGGTTGGTATATTGGCCTGGTCTTGGGGGCTCGCTGTGACCCCCCATTCGAGCCACTGAGTGAGGTTAAGATAGATTTGTTATCTTATAAAACACTTTACTCTTGGCACTTTGCTCGGCAAAACATGTTGGTGACCTCCACGCATTGTCTGTACATCCAATGTATACCAGATTCGCCCCTGATGGGTCAAAGGTCACCTTAGGGCCTAATCCCGCATACACCCCCAAGGTTTTGACTTTGAACCATAGGAGTCTGGACTTTGACCTCTCCTCCTTCCCACCTGCTCCTGTCCTCACTCAGGAACAGGAAAGGCTGAAGGCTCTCTGCCCCGTGAGGGCTTTACGCACTTACATGCAGAGAACAGCCAGATCGAGGAAAACAAATCAACTGTTCGTGTGCTTTGCAGTGCCTGCTACCGGAAAGGCCCTATCAAAACACCGCCTTTCACGTTGGGTGACTGAGGACATTAAAAGGGCGTACAGTAGCAAAGGTCAACAGACGCCCTCTGGAGTGCATGCTCACTCCACTCGGGGCTTGGCCACCTCCTGGTCATTGTTCAAGGGCGTACCAGTTGCAGACATTTGCGCTGCTGCGAACTGGAGCTCATTGAACACTTTTGCAAAGCATTACAGTTTGGATGTTACTGCGGGTGACGCCACTCAAGCTGTCCTTTCTAACATACAGTAGAAAGTAGCCTTGAGATGCCTGCTGATCAGGGGCAGACGTTCACTCTAGCATGCATTTTACTGAGCATTTCAAGGGCGTGAATGAATTACGTTCCCATAGCAAATATGTTGTACCGAGAGACCAGACTGAAAGGGAACTGAAAGTTATGCAGATGTAGTGGGCATGACCGTGTCCACTTTGATACACCTGTGTATTTTTTGAACTGTTCCAGAGATGACCTTTACTGACCTCTCAGTAAAGCAAGACATTTACTACAAATTATTCCATTAGCTGTAATCTGAGAACATAGTCACCAAAAGAGACTATTTCTATCTTTGATTTTATTCTAATGTAATCAAAAGAATAACTTTTGTCATTTTCATGATATATGTTATATGCTGTTATTCTTTTAATATGGAGTATTACTGTGTTACTTGACCAAATGAAAGTGTCTACTCAAATTATCTATGACAAAGTTGAATAATGTGTCAAATTGACTTGTTCAGGAGTTGTTTTTGTTGAATTCAGCAAAAACTCTCGTTAGCGTCGAGATGTCTCCTCTCTTTCAGACACTTTTCCAAAACATTCCTCTTTGTTATCTAAGCAGACTTGCTGTCAACCTCGAGTTTTCACTTCACGTTTTCACACTCCTCTTGGCCTACGGACCAATGAGGAAAGTGTGTTCTAATCTCAACATTTTTGAGTAAAAGCGTTTGCTTCCGTGAATGCTTCAGAGTTTTGAAGGAACCAGTGAGTTCCTGTGAGAGAGTCTGTTGGGAACTTCAAGAGATGTGAACTTTCCCAAAGAGCTGGATGGACGTTTTGTCACACGCTAAGGACACGTCATCCAGTTAAGGACTAATAACATGTTGTTATGAGTCCACTTCGAACTAGCCTGGCCCTCGCCTTCCTGCACAGCTCCGCTCAATTCTCATTTCCCTTCACTGCACAGTCTGGGACTTCTCCCATCCACAACCATTTCTCCGGTAGATTTTTGTTCGGACCAATCAGAGAGCAGAAGGCGGAGTTTTGAACGACGTCGACTGACGTCGTCATTCAAAATGGCTGCCGCCACGAAGGAATTTTCAATAAAACAAGGTAAAAAACTATTATTTCTCTGCTGAGAAAAAATATATTTCATAGCTGACGTTATATCAGAAGTGTTCCTGAGCAATCAGAGAGCAGAAGGCGGAGTTTTGAACGATGTCGACTGACGTCGTCATTCAAAATGGCTGCCGCCACGAACGAATTTTCATCAAAACAAGGTAAAAAACTATTATTTCTCTGCTGAGAAAAAATATATTTCATAGCTGACGTTATATCAGAAGTGTTCCTGAGCTTAACAGTTCCTAAATCAATTCACGAAATGGTCAAATCTGCTGGATATTAAATAGTTTCGGTTTGATATTTTCCAAACAGCCTCGGGTGCGCTACGAAAATAAATGATAAAAAATCGAATTTTATCTCAAATGTTTCATCTAGGCCAACAGTCAGTAAATTAAAGACATATAATTACACACTGGTGGCAGAAAAAATATCCACCGAGTGGTTTCTGAGCAATTTATCTGATAGCCTGGACCTCGCCAGGCTAAACTAACAAAACTCTGCCTCCTGTTCTCTGATTGGTCCATTCAAAAATCTCCAGGAGAAATTGTTGTCTATGGCAGAGATGCCAGACCCTAGTCCAAAGCGAAGTGAAGGACAAGGGTCTGGTTTAAACCAGGCTAACTTCGAACGAGCGTAAGCTCAAAACTTTGTTTATTCCTTCCTGGAATAAGTTATCTTGAAGTCTACCAGTAGCTGACATATTTTCTGATAATCGACGCGGATCCGAGGAGACGTTAAAAACGTAAACAAGAACCGGCTCGGACGTGCTGGACCTGCAACGATTCTGTACGCCTGAAAGGCTGGTGTCATCTCTTTATCAGACTCGTCGTCAAAGGTAAAGAGCTGTTTACAAACGTACCTGGATTTCAGCAGAAATCTGATGGGAAGTGTCACTTCTGGTAACATGCTCAAGACAATTTCCTTTAAACCATCTCTCCATCTCTCCTCCTATTTACTTATCCCTCTCAATCTATCTGGTAACTATATTTAAGCTAAAGAGCCACAGACTAAGTATAATGACATCCTGTATTTATGTCTGTTGTGTTGCAATATAAATGTGCTGACGTGTTAAATTGCAAGAAAGTGAAATCCTGTCCATCAAGTGTAATGGTGTTAATTTAGTTGATTTATTCTAAATAAATGGTAGTGTCTTTGGCGTACCAACTAAGTTAACGTGTCCATTGTCACTCTATGGCTTTATTTATTTATCCATCATAAAGATCACAGAAATATTGGGTAAACTGAAAAAGAAAAGAATCTGTGAAATTACTATTCAATCTGAATAAGTAAATTAATTAAGGTAAAGAAGTCAGCTTAATACTGACCCCCCCTAAATCCTTTACACACAATAACTCATGTTCCCTGAAGGAAGGGAATGAGGTGCAACATATCTGGCCCTTTTCAATGCTGAAAGCTCGGTGAAGTGCAATTTTGGAGGAAGATGGAGGGGCGTCAGGCGCCTAAGTACCCAGAGGGCGGGGCCTCTGGCGCGGCGTTGACGCCCTAGCCGTTAAGACGTGAGTGTATTCCTTCAGGAAATCACGCGGGGGCGCAATTCCCATAGCAAGTATGTTGCACCTCGTTCCCTTTCTTCAGGGAACATGAGTTATGGTGCATAACTTTCAGTTTTCTTATTTACACCACTTTTAGAGCCTTCTATTGCCTTGTTCTTTTTGTTTTGCATTATTGCCATCAAATTCAAAACAATTTCTTAAACATCTGGTGTGTTTACTATGTACCAATTTGAATAAAATATGGGTTTATGATTGCAAATTGATGCATTTAGTTTATATTTGTCCTATTTTACACAACCCTCCCAACTGTTTGGAACCGTTCTTCAATGTTTTTTTGTTTAAATGCTTTCTGTTGTCACTCTTAACTATCTGTGCAGGAGAAGATAAAGTCTGCTCTGAGCTCATTGCAAGAGAAAAAGGATTCATTTGAACAAATGAGAGGAAATTATGAAGACACGGTGGAACACATTCAGGTGACGTTCCTTTATTTTTAATATACGTTTCAAATCAGTTACCAAACTGCATCTTAAAGCAGAGATATTTTCCAGGTCCAGGCGCAATTCGTGGAAGGGCGGACCCGTGAGGTGTTTGAAAAACTCCATGACTTCCTACTTGCCGAAGAAGAATCCAGAATGGAGGCGCTGAGGAGGGAGGTGGAGCAGAAGACCGTAGATGTGAGGCAGAGGATTGAGGAAATTGGGGCAAATATATTGTCCATGTCTGAAACCATCAGAGTTTTGGAGGAGGAGTTGGCTTCGGATGACATCTCTGTACTTCCTGTATGTTTTATCATAATAGAACTATAGTAATAGTGTTGCTTTTGATTATTAAAATAACTTTTTCTATATATATATATTTTTTTTTTCAGAAATCCCGCAGTACACTGGCAAGGTATGATTAAGTATTTCCTGTTTATACATTTTGTTTTATTCACGACATCTGGTTCTAATTTCTGCAGAGCAAACAATCTAGTTGAAGATCCAGTCATGGCTGCTGGAGCGTTCATAGATGTGTCCAAATATGTTGGCTCTTTAACGTTCCAAGTGGGGGAAAAGATGCAGAAAATTGACAAATACAGTGAGTTCATGTTGTTTTAAATCCTAGAAAGCCTGTTTCACTTAACTTCAGATTCAAGCCAATGTATTTTTCACCCTATAAGTCACAATTTGTTTGCATAATTTGCATGCCCTGTGACTTATACGCCGAAGTGATGTATTTATGTTTATTTTTTCCCATATTTATAAACTAATTTTTGGCTGAGATATGACTGTTTTCATTCATTCTGACTGAAAATATTGAGCACTATCATTTTCAGCCACTAGATGGCACTTGAATAGTATGGCATGCTGTTATGTCATGTATTTGGTAAAAGTGGCTATGTCTGCCTAGAGCAACCGTCAAATCATTTTAATTTCGCTGTGCCATCCCGGTGAAATGCAGCTAATTTTACCATTAAAGTGCATTTATTAAGCAAAATTCAACTGAGACACACTTTGGATATAACGTTGAGTAAACAAATAATTGTTTTAGGTGCTTATCTTGTTAAATTTAGCAGAAATGCACAGCAAGTCATCCCATGCATGGTCCTACTTCCGCTTATCGGCTTTTGAAAATGCAGCTGATTTGATCGTCAAAGTGCATTTATTAAGGAAAAGTTAGACTGAGACACACCTTTACTATAATTTTGAGCTAACAAATAATTGTTTTTATTAAGTGTTAATCTTGTAAAATTCTTGTTAAAGTCCTCCTGTGCATGCGACCGCCATTTGGAAACCAATCGATTTTTGTCACAACACCAGCCCACCTTTCAGGGTTGTCAGCGGTGATGTGTAACAAAGACGACGTGTAACAAAGACGATGTGTCAGCGACGATGCATAATGGATGCTACGTATACGGCGAAGCGACATATTTATGGATTTTTCAAATTTCTTAGACATTTTTGGACTGATGCGACTTATAGCATGGTGCAACGTGTACGGCAGAAAATACGATATCTTTGGCTGAAGTAAGGGCGAGATACACTCGCGCGTCCTCACGATACGCCAATACGCAGCGTACGTATGCCCCGTACGCAGCGTAGCCCCGCGTAGCCCCTCAGGGCAAGTACGCGCAAAGGTATTTTTTTACTACGCATACGCGATTCGCATACGCGATGCGCGGTGTCTGACCTAAACTTCCCCGGCTCCGGACTGTTTTGTATGTTACACAAATGAAATAAATTCCTCTTTTTTATCGCTGATCGGGCCTTTTCTTTTGTTTTTTTGCCTAAAGTCAAGTAACCGCTTCTTCCTCCGTTCACTCGATGAATGAAATGAATGAATTCAGGTCCTACCTGGGTGCGCGATGTTTTATATATTCCCTGGTGGGCTGTGGTGGGCTGTGGGCTGCAGGAAAAGCACTCCGTGCTCAGCTGCTCATATTACAACAAGGAGAACGCGAGTGTTTGGAGCGAAAAACTACCGGAAGTGACGATCGGAAGTGACGGTACGGAGGAAATGACGTAGAATTTGGAGCGAAAACACGAGAATCTACGCGAGAACATCAGCCGAGCTGTAGCAGAGGCTCCGTATACGCGCGTATACGGGCATATACGCGCGTATACGGAGTCTGCTTCACTGTATCTCGGCCTTAAGGTGAAGTTCAGCTGACATTTTTGTTGTTTAATCCAGCTCCAGTCACTCTGGATCCCAACACCGCGGCCCCCTGGTTTGTCCTGTCAGATGACCTCACCAACGTCCAAGGCTCCCATGATGACAACCGTGACTTCTTTACCAACGTGAAAAGAATTGCACAACGGATAGAAGCAGTGTATCCTCAAACCCCAAGTTTTGCTGTCATCTCAGACACTGTCCAGAAACCAGATGAGTCCCCACAAGACTATTCCAACAGACTGTTACCTGTTTTTAGAACCCACTCAGGCATGAATTTTCCTGATGGTGAGTGGAGAAACGAGCCACAAGCCACCGATTTTGAGGCTATTTTCTGCCAATCTCTAATGAGTGGGCTCCTCCCACCGATCCGCAAGTCTGTTCAGACCACGTACATCGGGAGGAAGACTGGTGTCCGTCTGAATGAACTCCTCAGACACGCACGACACGCCTGGGACCAGCACACCGCTGATCAACCCTCTGCACAGAAGAGGAAGCAGAAACAAGCTGAGGAGGCTCAACTCACTCTGCTACAAGCAGCAACCTCACAGATGACACTGAACACAGCTGTTGTTCAGCCGCCTCCACCACCCACAGCACAACAACGGCGTGTCCAGCCCCACCAACACCAAGCTGACCCCTCTGAGCCTCGTCCCTGTTACCTGTGTGGTTGCCTTGATCACTGGATAAGGGACTGTCCCTACAAGAGGCGTGGGAGAGGACGCCCGCCTCACCCACACACAAGACCAGACCAAAGATTTCAACAGTTCCCACCCAACCAAGCACGCCCACAAGGTGAACAAGGCTTTTTCCCGGGCCCACACCGAAGAGGTGGACGCGGCCCGGGGCAACAAGGGGGCAGAGGACGGAGAGGAGGTTTCTCTACCTGACTAGTGCCGGGAGACAGGGACTCAAGGCTCAAAGCTGTAAGTATCAACACACACACCGCTGTTTTTCTTACACACACAGATTAGGTCATTCCAACTTATTACAAATACACTGAGTCAGCGTATCTGAAATTACCCATGGTAACAGTGCTTGTTCAAAACGTTCCAATTAAATTTCTTGTAGATTCAGGGGCAACCCAGTCCCTCATTATGAAAAAATGTCTCCCTAACGCTCCACTATCTGGTAAAATAGTGCATTCCACAGGAGCGTCTGGGCAAGCTACTCCTGAAGTGGTTACAGCTCCTCTCAAAGTTACAGATCCCTTTTGATAAAACCTCACATGAGCACCAGTTTCTGCTCTCCTCTGCCTGACCAGTAAATTTACTGGCCAGGGACCTGATACTTAAATTCAGATTAGTATTAAGTAGGCATGTAACGGTTGTAGTGGGTGTACCGAACCGTTTCGGTACAGCTCGTTCGGTTCGGTCCACCTCCGTACCGTTTCGCTTATTTTTTTCACTCATTGAATTTTAATATATGCGCCGCGGAACAAAATTTCCTGGGCGCGTTTCAGCACAGAGCTATTATTGCGCAGCACGCGCAGCATTATTAGCCATTAGCTGCTCGCTCCGGTCTCCTGTTTGGGAACGTTATGGCTTTCTTGTTAAGACGAGCGCACATTCAAAGCTGTGTGTGTGGACGACTCTGCAGCAGCAACACGTCTAACGTGAATGCGCTTGAAACTACGTCATCGGAATGTGAACGAAGAAACCGCAGCTGTTACAAAGTGCGCTAACAATACAGCAACTGCATTTAAACTACTTCTTCAGGTAAATTAGATCGGTCCAGAGCAATAACACAAACTGTATGAGTTTTTAAATCTGTGAATCTAAGTCTGAATGTTGTTATATGCGCAGGCTTTAAAGTAATTGATCCTCGCTACCGCTACGAGACATCCATCACTCAAAAAGTTCAGCTCTTTATGAAAAAACAAACTGATGTTGTCAACAAGCCCTGGAGCTGATTAAAGCTCTGATGAGATGAGTGAGAGCTTCAACCGTTCAAGAAGAGGTATTGTTATTTAATTATTATTATCTAAATAATCTTTTTTATTTAAAATCATAATCTTATTAACTTGTTTTTTTATCTCTTTGTTTTATTACAAGTCTGGGACAGAGGTAGCTGTTCTCTTTGTCCACTTCAGGGACAGACATCCACCAGAGATCACCTGCAGCTAAGAAGTGTGTGATGACTGAACTGAACTCTGAACTGTTCCAGGACCTGTCCCACCAAGAAGAGGTTTTGAGTACAGTAATGAGGACAAATAAGCAACACTGCTGCTACTGGACAAAAACTTGATTAGTTAGATTGTAAACAGTCTGTTGCTGCTTATTGTTCTGACTGTTATTGTATTTATTAAGATTTTTATTATTGTTAATATAGTTTATTTATTGTAGAGTGCTGTTTATTTAAAATATCATCCAAATGGGTCACTTTTATTTATTACTACAATACAATACAAACATATTTTTGGCATATTTTCAAAATAAAAATTTTGTAAGTCTTTATTTTGTCTTTTTTTTTTTGTACCGAAAATAAACCGACCCGAGCCCTCCTTGTAGTTGAATTGAACCTAAATGTGATTTTAGCGTACCGTTACACCCCTAGTATTAAGTTGTGATAGTGATGGATTGCTAGTCTCAAAACAGATTGATGAGCGAAATTCTTTCGTTTCCTGCACACCAGAGTTATTGCATGTGTTTGAGTGGCTTTTAACAGACACTCAGCATCAGCAGTCCCTCATCTAGATGGCCAAAGACAGGCTGCCTCCCACAGCTTGTTTTATGGCTGAACGACGTCTGCATTGTATGGCTCGTGTAAGTTCAGATCCAGCTGACCATTTAATAGACTCATTTTAATGATCCCTGAGACACACCTACACAGCTCATCACTTTGTTAAAAAAATGCAGGCCTGTGGAATTTATCAAAGCTTTCTTTAATAAACTGATAGACTGAGAAACTTGTTAAATACAAGTGCAAGGTTTATTTTCTTTTGCAAAAGAGAGAACACAATTTGAAACACAGCTCCAACAAAGTCTGAATGTGTTCTAAAAAATGTGAGGAGTGAGCGCTGAATTTATACACACCTTTGTACGTAATGATACTGCTTCATGTGCACTTAGATAAAAACAACATTGCAAGCTTATGAGACATACTGCCTTAAGGGCTTAGAAAGGACGAATAAACAGTTTCTGTGGTCAGGCTGACTCGTCCTGCTGCTGAGCGAACATCTTGTGCACAAAAAGAACAGGGAGGTTTGCTCTGACAACTCTTTTTCTGCTTTTTGCAGGTTCCTGTTTTCATGACACGATGGTAGAGAAATAGCTGGTGTAAAAGGTCACACACGAGCAGTCTTGCAGCAGAATACAACATCTTTGCAGATTAACAATAAAATGATTTAAAACAACGTGGTATTACAGTTTTCTTTCACAATTTCCTCCCTTTTGTTCTGTCAGAAACAACAAAAACATCAGTACACTACAGTACACAAGTATTTACAGACAGGATGTTTAGACGCCGATAGATTAAATAATCCTTCAAGACATGTGTCATACAGAGTATGGTTTAACATATGACCGTCATAAATATCAGTTGGATTTGCACTTTATTTCAAGCAAGCTAAAGTAATAATAATAATAATAATGAATGTAACATAATCAAAATCAGCAAATTCAAGGAAAAGAATAAGACAGATTAAAACAAAACATCTACATGTCCAGAGGACCAGATTTAGCTTTTTTAGATCTATATGACTGTCTTCTTGTTGGTCAGTACAAAAGAAGTAGAGTGGGTGGAGGTGTCACAATCAGTAGGGTTGGGACAGGAAGTGGCCATTTACAGGGCATAAGTTTCTGACATACGTTCAGGGGTGAGAGCTGTGCAAATCAGGTGTCTGGACTGTGGACAGGGAACAAATAGAGTATACAACAACAACCACAGGTTACTAAAATGACTAAACATACTCCTACAGAAATGATCAGGGACATGATAATACCTTTCCATCTGCCAAACATTCTGTTGAACCAATCAGAAATTGGGTTGTTGATGCCAGACGCGTCCAAGCACGCTCTTCAGCTTCTCCTTTGTGGCTGAATAGTCTGTTTTAACTGCATCAGATAGACTGTCCCAGTAACTAAAAGCAGCACATTTCTTTGGACAAATCTTTCAGGCTTTTAAGGGCTCTGGCTACCTTACCATCTGGAGCAGTGTTGTTGGGGATGAAAGTACAGCATTGTTAGCCAATCATTGAACAGACACATCCCTTTTCAGTTATCATGTCTAATGCCATTCTATTTTGGATTACTATTTTGGATGTGGGGCACAGTTGTTCAGAGAGGCCTTCAATTGCATCTTGGGTGAAGCTAGTCAAGCGGAGGACATTATAGTGAACAAAGTTTATTCTAGCAACATTTTTGTTAGTTGTTATAGGAAAAATGGCTCCTATGATGGGCAGGTTTTCAAATCCTACAGCGACGGGATCAGCCAATTTGTATTTGGAATGCCTTGTGGGACTCCTATTCCGTTTATGTATGTCTTAGAGCAGGGGTGCTCACACTTTTTCAGCATGCGAGCTACTTGTAAAAAAACGCAAAACATATAATTATCTTCAAATGTATTAAGGATTATTTGTACCTATGTTGATGTACCTTGCATAACTGAATAAGCCAATATTGCACAACACATGTAATAAATCAGGGGTCACCAACCCGTAGGGACCAAATGGGGTGATGGTGACAGCAATATAGATTTTTTTAAATTTATTTTAAAAAAAGATGGTAGAAACTGATCCCCACCCCCTTCTTTATAAGAATCTGGTCTTTTACTTTAATTAATAAATGTTAAAAAATCATTAGATATTTTTTTAACTTTATAATGTCATCTCTAAAAAAAACTCCAGCAAATCTAAAGTGGTCCACAGGCCACCAGTTGATAACCACAGCTGTAGCAGGTTGTTATGGCTCCGGACACGTTTAATTTAGTGAACAAAGGCATAAAAATGGCTCTTTTGGTACGGAGATTTACAGCGGTGTATTTTACAGACTGTCCCTGAACGCAGCGCGAAAGTGTGTTTTGCAAACGCTCGCGCTGCGGGACAGGGAAACGTGCAGAGAACAGAGAGTAGTCAAGGAGGTTATGCTGTATGAAAAGTGTCTCGTATGATTTTAATAATAAAGCCACGTCAACTCCCAACCAGTATGTTTAAAAGTGCAGAGAAACATCACAGCGTCACTCACTCGGAAGATGGTGGGGGCGTTTCGCTTTGAACTTCGCCCATCTCTGACTTTTTCTGATGCTGAGAAACTCGTCCATGCCTTTGTCTCCTCCAGGCTCGACTACTGCAACTCCCTGTTTATTGGAATCCCTGGCAAAAATCTTCAGAAACTTCAATATATTCAAAACAGTGCAGCAAGGATTTTATTGAGAGCTCGTAAATTTGAACATATTACACCCATTCTTCATAACCTCCATTGGCTTCCTGTCACCTACAGAATTGATGTTTGGGGGAAAGCGTGTAAAACAATCACAAAGCCTATTTTTGTATTACAGAAAAGAGCTGTAAGAATTATCACTAGAAAGCATTAGGCCAGCACGGTGGCACAACTGGTAGAGCTGCTGCCTCTCAGCGAGAAGGTTGCCGGTTCAAATCCCGGTCCGGGGCCTTTCTGGGTGGAGTTTGCATGTTCTCCCCGTGCATGCGTGGGTTTCCTCCGGGTACTCCGGTTTCCTCCCACAGACCAAAAAACATGCTTGTTAGGCTGATTGGTGACTCTAAATTGACCCTAGGTGTGAGTGTGAGAGTGGATGGTTGTTTGGTGTGAGTGAGACAGGTCCCTCTTGTAAATGAGTCCCCGTGACTCAACGAGGCTAGCCTGTATAAATAAAGGTTGAATGAATGAATGAATTACCGTCATCCATCAAGTACATTATTTTATCAACTAAAATTATTGAAGTTCCATGATTTGGTAGACTATAATATTTTATCAGTTATGTATAGAGCTCAAAATAATGCATTACCTTTAAATATCCAAATGCACTTTGTTAAAAGACAAAGTTGTTATAATCTTAAGGGAACAGAGTTGTTTGTAAAACCACAATTCAGAACCAGTTTGAAGGGACGTTCTACCTCAATTCAGGGAATTAGATTATGGAATGGCTTGGAGAATGTAGTTAAAAATGCCAAGTCAATGTTTACATTTAAAAAAATGATCAAAACAAATGTGTTAAAAAAATATATGTGAAATAACGTAATGTGTATTGTATTAGTTAGAAAATTAGAAAGTGTTAGTCATTTTGTACTGTATTAGTATTAGTTAGAAAATTAGAAAGAGTTAGTCATTTTGTACTGTTGGTTGAAGAATATTATTGTTTAACCTGATTGTTGGAAAAAGTTGGTTGAAGATTATTATTGTTTACATGGTTTGACTACTGTTGTTTAATCTGATTGTTGGAGATAAGGAGCAGATATAATAAGATTTATTCTTCTTTCTGCTACCTTTCATTTTTTTTACATTTTTGTACACTATCATTATGAGATTGTCTTGTATTGCTTCTTTTGTAAAAAAAAATGAACAAATTTAATAAACATAAACATAAACAATTCAATACAAAACTGCTCTCATTACACACCAATGCTTACACGGAACTTCACCTGACTATCTAAAGGACATTCTTGCACCATATTCATCCACCCGGTCTCTACGATCACAGAACAGTAATCTACTTCACATTCCACGAACCAAATTAAGGACCATGGGAGACAGGGCATTCTGTGTGGCTGCCCCCCGCCTATGGAACTCCCTCCCTGACTGCCTGAGAGCTCCACAGTCACTGGTTGACTTTAAAAGCGGTTTAAAGACTTTTCTTTTTAAGCAAGCCTATTCTGCCTCCGCATGATTTTATCTTTGATCTTGGTTGATAGTATTATTGATTTTACTTGATTTTATCACTTGTTTTATTTATTTATTTATTTATTTTTTAAGCAGGCCTATTCTGCCTCCACATGATTCTGTCTTTAATCTTAGTTGATACCATTATTGATTTTATTTGATTTTATCACTTGTTTTATTGTTGTAGCACTTTGAGATTTTTATTAATGAAAAGTGCGGTATAAATTGAATTTATTATTATTATTATTATTATTATTATTATTATTATTAAGTTGCTGCTGTCCGAACAGGGATTTTAGTTCCCCCACCTTTCTCTTTCTCACCTGGCTTTTGGGTGGGAAGTCCATGTCGTATTTTCCATGAACAGTCCGAAATCTGATTGTTTTAGCTTGGTATGTTTTGCTGCGTTTCACCTTTGCGCCGTTGTTTTCAGAAACTGCATGCGTAATGACCTAAAGCTCTCATCTGATTGGTTGCCGTGTATGTCAATCAAGTGATGGGAGGATACAACTCAAGATTCAGTTGTCATCTGATTGGTTGCCCTGTATGTCAATCAAGTAACGGGATGTTTGATTGGCTGACAATTTTTTTAATGTCACGCTGCGGGGAAAAAAAAAAATAATGTCACGCTGCGATCGACCAGTAATGCCTCCGCGATCGGCCGGTCGATCGCGATCGACGTAATGAGCAGGTCTGTCTTAGAGTCTACATAAGGGTCGAAGTTTATGTCTTGTTTTCTTCTGGCACGAGATGTGGGCGACTGGTGACCTATAAGCGTGAGTGGAGCTGCTAGGCGAACTAAAGCACAGAGACCTATAGTTTTTCAGGGATTTTTACAGATAATCGCTGGCCTCCACTATAATAATAAAACCCGGCTCTGTCCCAAGTGCCTATACGTTGGGTTTGTTCAGAATTTGTGCTTATAGTTTCAGTGATGTTACACCAACCATGATTAATATTTGACATTTCAATTAATGTGGTGGAAATAAAGGGGCTGGTATATATGTTAGAATAGAATAGAGAATATATCTATATTGGCATATTTTTGCACCAAGGTACAAGGTGTTGCAATTGGC
>JBBPBX010012718.1:0-17876 GCA_038048925.1 Garcialebias charrua | reverse complement strand
GTTCTCTGATTGGTCCGGTCAAAAATCGACCGGAGAAATCGTTGTCTATGGGAGAAATGCCAGACCCTAGTACAAAGCGAAGTGAAGGACAAGGGTCTGGTTTTAACCAGGCTAGAGCTGCATGTGCACGTTGCTATTTTAAGACTGCAAAGCAATCATCTGTCGTTTCCTGTGCTACGTTGACTGAAGTCTGAAAAAATGCATTCCTGTACACTCTCGCATGTTTATGAAATAGTGCAGTTTTGAATATACTAAGTTTCGATATGTGTATAATTTCTGAGTGCTATGTTTGGATTTTCTGTCATGCTGTCTATAAGAGAACGCTTCGAGATAAGTTGAGAATGTTTTTAGGAAGTAAGTGTTGTGTTCATGTGGGAAACTGTTCGTCGTTCTATTGTTAACTTTTGTTGAGCAGTTGGTTAGAAATTTCTGATCTTGCTGGAAGGGAAGTTCTGAGTTGATTGTGAGATGTGAGAGTGCTTGAGTGCAGCAGTTTTTTCTTTTTTTCACTTGTCTGTCGAGCTTGAAGCTGCGTTTGTGATAAGCTGTGGAGCAAAGTTGCTGTTTTTTTTCTTTTTCTCTCATGCGGTCGAGTCAAGCTCATGATGAAGGACAGTGATTTCCTGTTAAGATAAACACACACACACACAGAAGTTGGAGCAAAGGCAGAAAGTTGTTTAAATTCTGGTTTCTTCAACGTAAAAACTTGAGAACAGAGTTTAAAAAGACGAAAATAAGACATTTTCATGGGTTTCCATGTCACACTGTGTAGATAACACTTGCGGGCGATGCCTTTTGGGCACTCGCCAGAAATCCACGCAGAAACACACAGACCACTACACACACACACACTCACACATTCTTGTTTGTGCTTGGTGGGGACTGGATAAAAAGACAGGCTGAGTGGGAACCAAAAAGTGTCCTCATTTTGTGTTGTCCTCACTACGTAGTGAAGACAGGCACACACACACACACATACACATACACACACTCAAGCCCGCACATACAGCCTCATACAGAAAAAAAAACTATCAGGAAAATACAAGTAGAACAAAACTAATATGAACTTGTTCTAGAAACGACATTCATTTATAATTACCTTTTAACGGAGAGGACTTTGAACTTGGGAGAGGAGGTGATCATCTGTCGTGTCGAGCGCGGCTCCGTCTGTCTGCTTTGAGTGTGGCTCATGGAATACCAAAAAAGGAAGTGACGTAAAACCTAGTGTGTTGTTGGGTGTTTAACAGTAGTGTATTTGAATATGTTGACTGTCCCTTTAAGAGATACAGCCCAAGCTATGTGTCATGTGACTTCAACCAGGAAGTTGGGTTGAGAGTCAGAATTCAAGTGTGGTCCATGTGTTCAGTCAAGCCAGTGCCATCTGCATTCATCTTCGCTCTAAATGTAGCATCGTGGGTATGTTATGTTTAATATATCATTGCAGATCATTATTTTCACAGAATTTCTTGTTTGTTAAGTTTTGCTTCAAGTATTTTGAATGTTTATTGCAAGGTCACAATACTACCGTTAATTTGTTATCAGACCAAGCTACTGCAATAAACAAGTCAGTTCATGCTCATATATATATTGAAAAATCATTATATATTGTCAGCTTTAAGTCAAGATTGTGTAAAACGGTAAAAGTTAAGAACAAGAAGCTAATTCATGTAGAACATTTCATTTATTTGCATTAACCATATATGTACATGTTAAAAAGGCTGAATAAGTGAAATATATTTTTTGTGTGTTTTAGTTTCACACTTCCTTGATGTCAATAAACCTGTGGACAAGAAAACAACTTTCCTCAGAGTCGTGATATTGGGGAAGAGTTTAACTGACTGTCTAGTTGCATTTGCCTCATGTGACGAGGGCAGTACACCTAGAGCAAGCTAAATTTTAAAAATAGATTCAGAGGTGCACTTCCACTCTGGATGGCATAAAAGTTTTTGTGCAACAAGAAGTTGGGAATTTAATACATCGTTTGAGGACATTTCCATTTTAACTTTTATAAACAGTTAACTGTATTTATTGATCAACAACAATTTTTATTTCTAACTTCTAACTTTTTATTTTTAAATTTTTATTTTTAAACTTTTATTTTTACTACTTAAATAAAACATTACATCACACAAACACAATGTCTGCTAAACCGGTTGCTATCCTTTCTATCAAAAACCCAGATTTAGCAAAAAATATCAAGAAAATTTCTGCCAAGTGGACGAAACGGACGAAAAAATTAACCACTCCATGGCTAGAAGGAGGGACATTTGATCTTTCTTTGTGTGAAGATTTTAAATTACGAATTTCAGATTTCAAGCCAACTGACAACTCGAAGAAACGCGTAGAAAAAAGAAGTTTGGAACTACAGGTTTTGAAATTATTTCACGACGAAAGCGTGAAGTATAGAGTGTCATTGAAAAATGCTTACATTAATATGAAACAACAACAGGATGACAGCATTGGATCAAACATGATGGAAAAAACAGACTTAAATGAACTGAAAGACGACTCGATCAAATCAATTTATCCTTTGATTGGAAATGTTACAATAAAAGGAGATTTTGACCTTCACAACCAGAAAACAATTCTGGATTCATTAAACATCCCAGAAAATATAAATAGCGCAGAACACACAATCAGATCTGTCAAAAGCGCATTGTCTGAAGCACATAGTGGTGATGACAAACAGGACACCAGTAAGAAGTCACCTGATCTACGAATTGCTTCTCCTAATCTTTGTAGCACTGTAAAGAGAGGTGAGTTTAACAAACCAGGCTCGGTTATTGATTGTTTTGCAGGAAGAGGTAACATAATCCGCAGAACGCCTGGAGGTGATTCTTACTGGATAAAATTAAATCCCAATAATGAAGAACCAGACAGACAAAAATTACAAGATGAAATATCACTCATTGAATCTGAGATTGACCAAGCAATGACAAAACTTCAATCTAATAAAAGTCAAGATAATAAAGAAAGTGGCAGTTCACAAAGTTCACAAAAAGATTTTAACTTAAAATACATACCAAACTGCAAATCACCAGAGCGGAATATTAAATCTCCATCTAACAATAAAAATGAAGGAGATGAAAATGCAACAGTGGAAACATAATTTAAGACCAGTAGAAGTTCTTCACCAACCAGAAAGATATGAAGCATTAGTCCAAGGTCACATGGGCAGCTCTGGGCAGTATCCAATTTTAATTAAGGGAGCAATTGCTAATTACATTTAGGGCTGGGCGATATGAGGAAAATATTATATCGCGATATTTTTTGGCTATATCACGATACACGATATTTATCGCGATATCTCCAAAATCAATGAAAAAATGATTCAAAATTGATTAAAAATTTCAACACTAAATTTGAACAAACTTAAATATTTTATTTTAACCATCAATTGCACACATAAATAAAAAGTACTTCAAGCAAAAAGGAAGAATAAATAATTTAAACTTAAAAAGGTGCTCTTGTGCTTTTAACATTAAAAAAATGTTAAATCAAAACATTTAAGGCCTTTAAAATACAAAAACAAAAGTGTAAACAGTGGCCATAAAATTTACTGACCCAGAACAGTCACAGGTAACAACTCTCAACTATTTGCATGTGCTGGTAATTTTTAACAACAAACCACAAAATGTGCACAAGTTTCAAACTGTGCCAAGTTCAGGCAATGTCTGCAAAACCTCTGAACAAGAACAGATTTATCACAGGTATTGTGTACTGCAGTAAATGTGAGCCTCTGTGTACTGTATCCGGTTTTATTGTGAAAGGGTCAGGGGGTTGTTTCCGGGTTCACGAAGACGTTCTCTAAGTTGCTCTACAAAGTGTCGCATTGAATCCTTGTGTAAAAACACGACAGCCTCCACTCAGAAACGTGAACAGAGAGGTGGAGACATTATTAAATCAGCAGTTTATCATATATCGCTAAAGACACGGTCAGTCTCAGCTGTGGAAGAAGACGGCTAACGCGTTAGCCATCTTGTTAGCCGCTAAGGACCGTCTTTAGCGATAATGATAAAATGCTGATTTATTAATGTCTCCACCTCTCTCTGCGGTGCACGCATGACTAAATGAGCTCAGACCCGTGGTTTGTTTTAATGAAGAAGCAGGCTGGAAAAACACTTGGTTCTGCCGTTTCATCATGCTCCACTCCGCTGTTTAAATGGTGAAAAAGATTCGTAGTTCAGACCTTTCTTCGGGATTATTTTCAGCATCGTCTACAAAAACATTTTTTATGCCCTCATCTGACAATTTAATCCAAACTAGCTCAGAAAGAACTGTTTTTCCCCCTCAGCAGCTGGCAGCGCTCTGTCTCTGCCGTGTTTACTTGTGCTTAAAGTCTCTGCGGCTCCGTCCTCCTGCAGCCTGCAGGAAGAGAGGGGGGCGAGTGGGAGCCCGCGCGACAGCAGGAGGATTCTCGATAAACACGATATAGCACTTTTAACCATCGTACATTTAAAATATCGCGATATATCGAGTATATTCGATATATCGCCCACCCCTAATTACATTCCATGGGGATCTCTGGACCTGGCTGGACTCATCGCTCGGTTGCCTGAAGTCCAGGTGGGCGCAGGGCGTTGGATAAGAAGCTTTGAAGCAGAGACAACAGGACTCCTACTTGCCTTGGGGGACCTGAAAGCAATCTGGTCATGGACCATTGGACTCACAGCAATGCAAACCATGCTGGAACAACATGCAGTTGGATGGATAGCTGAACCTCGTGCTGATGGCATAGAATTCAATGCATACAAAAACGAGATTTGGGCAATGTTAAGGGCACAATATCCCAGCAGGCTGGACCCAAACTCATTAAAGGCTGAACCATTGCTGGATGATGAAAACCCAGCAACATATGTTGACAAACAACTGAAAAGATGGAGACTGGAAACAGAAGAAGACCCAACTCAAAGTCCTGTCATGACATCTTTGTTCAGGTCAGCCGTGGTGAGCGCAATGCCAACCCCAGTATGAGAGAAACTGGAGGATGTGGTAGCTCTGAATTCAAAAAGCCATGCAGAGTTCCGCGAATGTGGTCCATGCAGTTGAAAAATTCAGAAAAGACATGAAAAAGCTGCAAGAGAATGCACAAAGGAAGCTAACACAGCTTCACATCAGTGAACTGCAGAACAAAACAAAAGAAAAGACTCAGGCTCCTGTCATACAGCCAAACACCAACAATGTACCTGGTTACATTGGGACACAAATGCAACCTCCGTAAGACACAAGGACAATGGGAACATCTCCCCCTGTCATAAATGTTTACCCAGGTCAGATGGGTGGACCTGGTGGACTGAGAAGGCCCACTTACCAACAAAACTGGCAAAGACAAAAAGGCACAGTTTTGGGACCATGCTGGAACTGTGGGCAGATGGGACACAGATATAAACAGTGTGGTAATCCCGCCCCAAACCCTAACTGGACTGGACGTGGCCGGGGGATGAGGTTTGGCCGGGGAAAGCCCAGAGGCCCAGTTTATCCATTTGCAAAACAACAAGGATTCTAGGGATGCCCAGAGGATCCCATTATGAGGTGTGAATGACCAATTTTGACCCAAAATTCAGATGCTGACCCAATAGTTGAAGTAAAATTAGAAGGTAAATCTGTACCAATGCTAGTGGACACAGGAGCGTCATTCACATGTGTGAAGTCAGAACACGCTGAACACCTCAAAATGTCAGGCAAATATGTCAAGACAGTGGGATTCTCGGGAAGAAAACAAGGTAATCAAATGACAGCTCCAGTAAACTTAATGGTAAATAAAACTAATGTTAAAATTCCAATTTTAGTATCAGACCAAACTCCTATTAGCCTTTTAGGGAGAGATGCACTGTGTAAATTAAAAACAAAAATATGGTGTTCTCCACAAGGAGTCTACATTGACAGCTCTGGGTTAGAATTTTAAATGTATGCACAAAATGATTATGCAAATGTTTATTGGCTGGGAAACATTGAAAAACCATTATCAGAAGTTTTTGGCAAATGGGAACAATATGTATTTTGACCCATCATGCAGCAAATTATTTGAAGACAAATGGAACCAAGAAACAAAAAATGTGCATGTAAATCTAACAATTCAGTACATCATCATAGGTGCACAAGGTGCAGTTGCAAATGTAGAAACAAATCCTTTTATCTCAAAATGGTATAATGTTCCTCATTCAGCACCACACATAACCTTAATGGTTAATGAAGGGTTTGAATCAAAAGATTTGGGACCAATGATACTAACTGCATCCAAAACTAAGTGGAGAGCAACAGAAAATCCACTAATTTTCACAATAGATGATACAAACTTGATAAAAATACTTTGTGGCTCTTTTGTAACAGCAACACCGCAGGTAATAACTGTACCAGTAAAGACAAAAATGCAAGACTCTTTAATACTTGAAAATGAGTGTGACACTATAAAAAAGGAAATGTTAAAACAAGTGCCAGAAGAGTTCTGGTCCAAACATGACACTGATGTTGGTTTGATAAAATCTGCAAACCCAATGCAGATTGAGTTAAAACCAAATGTGAGACTACCATACCGTCCTCAATACCCAATGAAGCCAGAAGCAGAAAAGGGTATTAGCAAAACGATTAAAGGTTTGCTGAAAGCAGGAGTATTGAAAGAAACAAAAAGTTCATGCAACACTCCAATTTTACCAGTTTTAAAAGCAGATAAATCAAAGTACAGGCTTGTACATGATTTAAGGGCTGTAAATGAGATAGTGGAAGATGTAATGGCAGAAGTTCCAAATCCACATACTCTTTTGACTAACATTCCACCTGATTCATGGGGCGGCCGTGGCGGGGCGGCCGTGGCGTAGTGGTAATGGCAGTCGTCCCCCGATCGGAAGGTTGGCGGTTCGAATCCCGGTTCCCTACACCATGTGTCGTTGTGTCCTTGGGCAAGACACTTAACCCAGAGTTGCTCCCGGTAGGACTGGAAAGCACCTTGCATGGTAGTCTGCCGCTACCAGTGTATGAATGTGTGTAGCATTCAATGTGTGTAGCGCTTTGAGATTTTCACTAATGAAAAGCGCGTTATAAATTGAATTCATTATTATTATTATTATTATTATAAATATTTTACAGTAATTGATCTGTGTTCGGCATTTCTTAGCATCCCATTGGCAGAGGAATCACAATATTTATTTGCGTTTACATTTCAAGGCAAACAGTATTGTTATAGACGCATGCCGTAAGGTTTCAAATATAGTCCGCATGTGTTTAATCAGCTTCTGAGACAAGACATGGAAGGCCTTGATATTAACAGTACCTTGATTCAATTTGTTGACAACATCCTGATTTCATCGGCCACAATTGAGGATTGTTATCAGGACACTATCAAGGTTCTACAAAAACTAGCAAAGGGAGGACACAAGTCCTCTCTAACAAAATTACAGTTTTGCAAACCACAAGTTGAATACCTTGGGAGACTAATCTCACATGGGACTGTCTCCATATCCCCAGAACATCTAGAAGGGATAAGTAAAGCTCCATCACCTCAAAATGTTAGCCAAATGATGACATTTTTAGGGATGACTGGATTTAGTTCAGAGTGGATTGAAAATTATGCAGAAAAAACCTCTCCACTAAGAGAACTAATTAAACAAACTGAAAGTCAATCATTAAAAGCACCTCTAAAATGGACACCTGAAGCAAAAGTAGCTTTTGAAACAATCAAACAGGACTTACAAACTGCACCATGTTTGGCAACACCAGACTACACAAAACCATTTTTTCTGTATGTAGCAAACAGACATGAAAAGTATGCATCAGCAGTTTTGATGCAGGAAACATGTGCTGGAAGGCGAAAACAACCAATCGCCTATTACAGCACTAAACTGGACAATGTTGTCCAAGGTTGGCCAAGTTGCTATCAAGGAGTAGCAGCAGTTCACTATGCTTATGAAAAAGCATCAGTAATAACCATGGGCTACCCAGTGATAATTCAAACACATCACAAAATCACTGAACTCATCAGCCAAGGGAAGTTTGTATTAACATCAGCAAGATGTTTACAATACACACATTGTCAACATACCCTGACATTACCTTCAAAAGATGCACCACAACGAATCTTGCTACCTTAGTTCCTTTTGAGTTTGAAGGGGAACCACATGACTGTGTAGCAGAAGCAGCAAAATACACCAAGCTGAGACCAGATTTGGAGTCTACTCCCTTGACAAACGCTGACGTCACATATTTTGTTGACGGATCATGTTTCAGAGATTACATAGGAAACCACGCAGGTTTTGCAGTAGTAGCAAAGTCAAATGGAAAATTTCACACAATAACAGCGGAGAAATGTGAACAGCCATGTTCAGCACTACTGACTGAGTTAAAGGCACTAACAGAAGCATGTAAATTAGCAAGCAAAAAGGTTGCTAACATTTTTACTGACTCTTCTTATGCTCATGGCGTTTGCCACTTGTTTGGCAACGTATGGAAGCAAAGAGGTTTCAAAAAGACAGATGGAAGTCCCATCCAACATGGGAAACAGATAAATGAACTAATGTCTGCCATGATGTTTCCCACAAAATTAGCAATTATCAAATGCCTTACACACCGAAAGGGTAATGATGAAATAATTTTAGGAAATAACGTAGCAGACGACGCAGCAAATATCGCGTCAGGATGTAAAACAGCAATTTTAGCACCAGTAATCTCACTTGAACCAATAATGACACCAGATGACATCATTCACATTCAGAACAATGCAACACAGAGTGAAAAACGGTTTTGGGTTCAAAGAGGAGCAACTCAAGATGACTATGGGTTGTGGAGATCTCATGAAGGATTGATTGTCGCACCAGTATCATTACTGACAATTTTGATATCAGAAAGTCACGGTGTAGATCATTGTAAACGAAGTGAAGTCATGAACAGATTAAAGGAACAAGGCTATTGGTCCCCATATCAGAGAGCAATGGTTGATGAAGTGTTAGACTTGTGTGACATTTGTGCAAAGAATAATGTCAGAAAAGGTATAAAGACACCTGTTGGACACATTCCTGTTCCAGAAGGACCATTTAAACATTTAGTCATAGACTATGTGGACATGATTAAGTCTGTCCAACGCAAACGATACATGTTGGTTGTAATTGATCGTTTCACCAGATGGGTTGAAGCATTACCGTCAAAGGACATGAGTGCAGAAACAGTTGTGAAGTTTCTGGTAAGAGAAGTCATTCCACGGTTTGGGATACCTTCCGAAATAAGTTCGGATAATGGCCCGTCATTTGTTCAGAAGATTTTCAAAGGTATCTTGCAACAACTGCGAATTAAACAGCGCTTGGGAGCTGTCTATCACCCGCAAAGTCAGGGATTGGTTGAAAGGGTTAATCTGAGTTTGAAGTCTAAGATTAACAAAATCTGTGCTTCTACTAACCTTAACTGGATTGATGCCCTACCACTTGCACTTTTGTATTATCGCACGCAAGTTCACAGAATAACTCACTTGTCACCGCATGAAATGCTAACAGGAAGAAAAATGCATACACCACAATACAGGGGGCCCCATAAGGGACCTCTGCTTGAACAACTGGAACTTGAATTAAAATCGTATGTTGATGAACTAACAACGATCCACAAAGCTATCTATTTACAGGAAAGAAAAGAGAGCTTATTTCCAATCCAGATGCTGAGGTGCCAGTGACTCCAGGTGACCAGGTCTACATTAAAGTCTTCCGCAGAAAGTGGCACGAACAGAGACGATTGGGTCCGTTCACCATTGTTCGTGCCACACCGACAGCAGTCCAGGTGGAAGGAAGTTCGACTTGGTATCACCTCAGTCATTGCACCAAAGTTCCAGATAAAAACGAGGGCAGTGTTGTGAAGAAAATAAACATTGACAATGGCACCAGGACGAGAGCAGAAAACGAGTCTGATTACTGTTCTGTTCTGGATAATCCTAGGGGCATCCATGATGACAAGAATCCAACTGGAGGAGGCGAAGACACCGGTGAAACATGGCCAGGTCCTTCCAGACCAATCACCAGAGCGTTCGCAAAGGCTGCAGCCGAAACCAGGACAAAGTCATCACCCGCAAGTTGAGTATGATACAACAAAAACAACCAACCACATTCTGGCATCTTTGCCAGCATTAAGTAATACACTTGCATGTTCAAAAACACCACAACACACTACTAAATGTAAAATAAAACGACTGAAATTTAGAAAAAGAAGAAATGTAGACCGTAACGTAGAATGGATCCAGGAAACAACGCCCAAACCAGAAATAGCTGACATAATCCCAACTACAGTAGCCAAGACCACACCCAATGTAATAACAACAAAACCAAGAGATTTGTTAACAACGGTCATGACAATAACAACAGAAGCTAACGAATTGCTAACTACGGTTGAAACAACAACTAAATTAACAACACCTAACATTGAATTAAATGATGCCGAACCAACTATTCTAATTCAAGCCTTGACTACCACTGTGAAGCCTAAAGTGGAGCAGACAACCCCAAATCCCAAAGCTTTAGAGACAACTACGATAACTGTTGATCCAACTTGCAGAACAGCTCAAAATATTGAAAGAACTAAACCAGGGGTGCTCACACTTTTTCAGCATGCGAGCTACTTATAAAAAAACCAAGTCCAAAAGATCTACCCAATACAAAAATGCAAAACATATAATTATCTTCAAATGTATTAAGGATTCTTTTTATGTACAATGTACCTATGTTGATGTACCTTGCATAACTGAATAAGCAAATATTGCACAACACATGTAATAAATCAGGGGTCACCAACGTGGTGCCCATGGGCACCTGGTCGACCGTAGGGACCAAATGGGGTGATGGTGACAGCAATATAGATTTTTTAAATTTTATTTTAAAAATATATGGTAGAAATATAACAGAGTTGTTAAGTTTCCCTGCCCGCTCCAGGTCTCTGAGGTCAGATAGCTCCTGCTCTCTGTTCCACGGACAAAATATAAACGTTGGGGTGACCGTGCCTTTTCTGCGGCCGCACCTCTACTCTGGAATACGCTCCCGCTTGAGCTACGTCAGATGACTGAACTTGGCCTTTTTAAATCGAAGCTTAAGACTTTTTTATTCCAACTGGCTTTTAGTAATTAAATATGTGGTGACATTTCTGGTTTTATTTTTGCTATTATGTTGTGTTTTCTTGATCTGTTGTCTTTTACTGTACTGCACTGTTTTTTGTTAAGCACTTTAGTCACCATCACCGTGGTTGTGTAAAGTGCTATACAAATGAATAAATGAAATGAAATGAAACTGATCCCCACCCCCTTCTTTATAAGAATCTGGTCTTTTACTTTAATAAATGTAAAAAAAAAAATCATTAGATATTTTTTACTTTGATAAATTCATTCATTCATTCATTCAACCTTTATTTAGTCAGGTAAATCTTTTGAACCTCATGGGCTCATTTACGAATGTCATTTCTAAAAGCCCCCTCCAGCAAATCTAAAGTGGTCCACAGGCCACCAGTTGATAACCACAGTTGTGGCAGGTTGTTATGGCTCTGGACACGTTTAATTTAGTGAACAAAGGCATAAAAATGTCTCTTTTGGTACGGAGAGATTTACAGCGGTGTATTTTACCGACTGTCCCTGAACGCAGCGCGAAAGTGTGTTATGCAAACGCTCGCGCTGCGGGACAGGGAAACGTGCAGAGAACAGAGAGTAGTCAAGGAGGTTATTCTGTATGAAAAGTGTCTCGTATGATTTTAATAATAAAGCCACGTCAGCTCCCAACCAGTATGTTTAAGCGTGCAGAGAAACAACACAGCGTCACTCACCCGGAAGATGGTGGCGGCGTTTCGCTTTGAAGTTGCTGCTGTCCGAACAGGGATTTTAGTTCCTCCACCTTTCTCTTTCTCAGCTGGCTTTTCGGTGGGAAGTCGATGTCGTATTTTCCATGAACAGTCCGAAATCTGATTGTTTTCGCTTAGTATGTTTTGCTGCGTTCAACTTCCACCTTCGCGCCATTGTTTTTAGAAGCTGCATGAGCGTGACCTAAAGCTCTCATCTGATTGGTTGCCGTGAATGTCAATCAAGGGGCGGGATGTTTTCAGTTGTCATCTGATTGGTTGCCCTGCATGTCAATCAAGTAACGGGATGTTTCATTGGCTGACAATTTTTTAATGTCACGCTGTGGGAAAAAAATAAAATAATAATAATGTCACGCTGCGATCGACCAGTAATGCCTCCGCGATCGACCGGTCGATCGCGATTGACGTAATGAGCAGGTCTGAACTAAACAAACCACAGAAGTTTTAACTACCTTAACACTAGAAGTCCCAGGATTTTCAACCTTCCCCCAGAAGTCCTGAAAGAGGGTCAAAAGACCCTTAGTCCAAACCAACCATTAGTGGGTCATTAGTGGGTCCACATTAGTGGGCCATTAACTGCCTTTTGTTATAAATATGCGTGCACACAACTCAGACACCCCCACCACACCAGACTGCACAGACTGCATTCCAATGTTTCCACCAGGTAAGTAAGACTCTGCTTGCACTTCCCCCCTTAGTCAGAAGAGAGGCCCTGACCTGAATTCACACATAACAGACCCTGAAGTTATCTCACAGTTGAACATTTTGGGACATCCACTGAACGGAAAGCTTTGTCTGCTCCAGAACAATTTTATGCATAAAATTGTCTTATTCTGCTGTGCTGACTATCCTGTAACTTTGATGTTCTGTCAAATAAATTATTTTGCTTACAAGTACTGTCTCTCTCCTTGTCCTTGGCACATGTATATACGGTGCGTGCCGGCACATGCAGGTGGCCCATTGCTGTGTTCTAAAACATGCTTGACCTATTGTTGTCCGTCACCTGACGGACCGACACAGGTCACATGACATGAAGTCAACTGACGGACCGACATAGGTCACACGACATGAGGTCAACTGACGGACCGACACAGGTCACATGACCTGAGGTCAACTGACGGACCGACACAGGTCACATGACCTGAGGTCAACTGACGGACCGACATAGGTCACACGACATGAAGTCAACTGACGGACCGACATAGGTCACACGACATGAGGTCAACTGATGGACCGACAGGTCACATGGCATGAGGTCAACTGACGTACCAACACAGGTCACATGACCTGAGGTCAACTGACACAACGACACAGGTCACATGACATGAAGTCAACTGACGGACCGACACAGGTCACATGACCTGAGGTCAACTGACGGACCAACACAGGTCACACGACATGAGGTCAACTGATGGACCGACACAGGTCACATTACCTAAGGTCAACTGACGGACCAACACAGGTCACATGACCTGAGGTCAAGTGACAAACCAACATAGGTCACATGACCTGAGGTCAAGTGACGGACCGACACAGGTCACATGACCTGAGGTGAACTGACAGACTAACACAGGTCACATGACCTGAGGTCAAGTGACGGACCAACACAGGTCACATGACCTGAGGTCAAGTGACGGACCAACACAGGTCACACAACATGAAGTCAACTGACGGACCAACACAGGTCACATGACATGAGGTCAACTGAGGGACCGACACAGGTCACATGACCTGAGGTCAAGTGACGGACCAACACAGGTCACATGACCTGAGGTCAACTGACAAAATGACACAGGTCACACGACATGAAGTCAACTGACGGACCGACACAGGTCACATGACCTGAGGTCAACTGATGGACTGACATAGGTCACATGACCTGAGGTCAACTGACGGACCGACATAGGTCACACGGCATGAGGTCAACTGACGTACCAACATAGGTCACATGACCTAAGGTCAACTGACACAACGACACAGGTCACATGACATGAAGTCAACTGATGGACCGACAATGGTCACATGACATGAGGTCAACTGACGGACCAACACGGGTCACATGACCTGAGGTCAACTGACGGAACGACATAGGTCACACGACATGAAGTCAACTGATGGACCGACACTGGTCACATGACATGAGGTCAACTGAGGGACCGACACAGGTCACATGACCTGAGGTCAAGTGACGGACCAACACAGGTCACATGACCTGAGGTCAACTGACAAAATGACATAGGTCACACGACATGAAGTCAACTGACGGAACGACACAGGTCACATGACCTGAGGTCAACTGATGGACTGACATAGGTCACATGACCTGAGGTCAACTGACGGACCGACATAGGTCACACGGCATGAGGTCAACTGACGTACCAACACAGGTCACATGACCTGAGGTCAACTGACAAAATGACATAGGTCACACGACATGAAGTCAACTGACGGAACGACACAGGTCACATGACCTGAGGTCAACTGATGGACTGACATAGGTCACATGACCTGAGGTCAACTGACGGACCGACACAGGTCACACGGCATGAGGTCAACTGACGTACCAACACAGGTCACATGACCTAAGGTCAACTGACACAACGACACAGGTCACATGACATGAAGTCAACTGACGGACCGACAATGGTCACACGACATGAGGTCAACTGACGGACCAACACGGGTCACATGACCTGAGGTCAACTGACGGAACGACATAGGTCACACGACATGAAGTCAACTGATGGACCGACACTGGTCACTCGACATGAGGTCAACTGATGGACCGACACAGGTCACATGACCTGAGGTCAACTGATGGACCGACATAGGTCACACAACATGAGGTCAACTGACGGACCGACACAGGTCACATGACATGAGGTCAACTGACGGACTGACACAGGCCACATGACCTGAGGTCAAGTGACGGACCAATACAGGTCACATGACCTGAGGTCAAGTGACGGACCAACACAGGTCACATGATCTAAGGTCAACTGATGGACTGACATAGGTCACATGACCTGAGGTCAACTGACGGACTAACACAGGTCACACGGCATAGGGTCAACTGACGTACCAACACAGGTCACTTGACCTGAGGTCAACTGACACAACGACACAGGTCACATGACATGAAGTCAACTGGCGGAACGACACTGGTCACACGACATGAGGTCAACTGACGGACCAATACGGGTCACATGACCTTAGGTCAACTGACGGACCGACATAGGTCACACGACATGAAGTCAACTGATGAACCGAACACTGGTCACTCGACATGAGGTCAACTGATGGGCCGACACAGGTCACATGACATGAAGTCAACTGACGGACCGACACAGGTCACATAATAATAATAATAATAATTAATTCAATTTATAATGCACTTTTCATTACTGAAAATCTCAAAGTGCTACACATATATTGAATGCTACACACATTCATAAACCGGTGGCGGCAGACTACCATGCAAGGTGCTTTCCAGTCCTACCGGGAGCAACTCAGGGTTAAGTGTCTTGCCCAAGGACACAACGACACATGGTGCGGGTCCCGGGAGTCGAACCGCCAACTTTCCGATCGGGAGACGACTGCCATTACCACTACACCATGGTTGCACATGACCTGAGGTCAACTGACGGACCGACACAGGTCACACGACATGAGGTCAACTGACGGACCGACATAGGTCACATGACCTGAGGTCAACTGATGGACCGAAACAGGTCACATGACCTGAGGTCAAGTGACTAACCAACACAGGTCACATGACTTGAGGTCAAGTGACGGACCAACACAGGTCACATGACCTGAGGTCAAGTGACGAACCAACACAGGTCACATGACCTGAGGTCAACTGACGAACCAACACAGGTCACATGACCTGAGGTCAACTGACGTACAAACACAGGTCACTTGACCTGAGGTCAACTGACACAACGACATAGGTCACATGACATGAAGTCAACTGACGGAACGACACTGGTCACACGACATGAGGTCAACTGACGGACCAATACGGGTCACATGACCTGAGGTCAACTGACGGACCGACATAGGTCACACAACATTAAGTCAACTGATGGACCGACATTGGTCACTCGACATGAGGTCAACTGATGGACCGACACAGGTCACATGACCTGAGGTCAACTGATGGACCGACATAGGTCACACGACATGAGGTCAAGTGACGTACCAACACAGGTCACATGACCTGAGGTCAACTGACAAAATGACATAGGTCACACGACATGAAGTCAACTGACGGAACGACACAGGTCACATGACCTGAGGTCAACTGATGGACTGACCTAGGTCACATGACCTGAGGTCAACTGACGGACCGACATAGGTCACACGGCATGAGGTCAACTGACGTACCAACACAGGTCACATGACCTGAGGTCAACTGACAAAATGACATAGGTCACACGACATGAAGTCAACTGACGGAACGACACAGGTCACATGACCTGAGGTCAACTGATGGACTGACCTAGGTCACATGACCTGAGGTCAACTGACGGACCGACACAGGTCACACGGCATGAGGTCAACTGACGTACCAACACAGGTCACATGACCTAAGGTCAACTGACACAACAACACAGGTCACATGACATGAAGTCAACTGACGGACCGACAATGGTCACATGACATGAGGTCAACTGACGGACCAACACGGGTCACATGACCTGAGGTCAACTGACGTACAAACACAGGTCACTTGACCTGAGGTCAACTGACACAACGACATAGGTCACATGACATGAAGTCAACTGACGGAACGACACTGGTCACACGACATGAGGTCAACTGACGGACCAATACGGGTCACATGACCTGAGGTCAACTGACGGACCGACATAGGTCACACAACATTAAGTCAACTGATGGACCGACATTGGTCACTCGACATGAGGTCAACTGATGGACCGACACAGGTCACATGACCTGAGGTCAACTGATGGACCGACATAGGTCACACGACATGAGGTCAAGTGACGTACCAACACAGGTCACATGACCTGAGGTCAACTGACAAAATGACATAGGTCACACGACATGAAGTCAACTGACGGAACGACACAGGTCACATGACCTGAGGTCAACTGATGGACTGACCTAGGTCACATGACCTGAGGTCAACTGACGGACCGACATAGGTCACACGGCATGAGGTCAACTGACGTACCAACACAGGTCACATGACCTGAGGTCAACTGACAAAATGACATAGGTCACACGACATGAAGTCAACTGACGGAACGACACAGGTCACATGACCTGAGGTCAACTGATGGACTGACCTAGGTCACATGACCTGAGGTCAACTGACGGACCGACACAGGTCACACGGCATGAGGTCAACTGACGTACCAACACAGGTCACATGACCTAAGGTCAACTGACACAACGACACAGGTCACATGACATGAAGTCAACTGACGGACCGACAATGGTCACACGACATGAGGTCAACTGACGGACCAACACGGGTCACATGACCTGAGGTCAACTGACGGAACGACATAGGTCACACGACATGAAGTCAACTGATGGACCGACACTGGTCACTCGACATGAGGTCAACTGATGGACCGACACAGGTCACATGACCTGAGGTCAACTGATGGACCGACATAGGTCACACAACATGAGGTCAACTGACGGACCGACACAGGTCACATGACATGAGGTCAACTGACGGACTGACACAGGCCACATGACCTGAGGTCAAGTGACGGACCAATACAGGTCACATGACCTGAGGTCAAGTGACGGACCAACACAGGTCACATGACCTAAGGTCAACTGATGGACTGACATAGGTCACATGACCTGAGGTCAACTGACGGACTAACACAGGTCACACGGCATAGGGTCAACTGACGTACCAACACAGGTCACTTGACCTGAGGTCAACTGACACAACGACACAGGTCACATGACATGAAGTCAACTGGCGGAACGACACTGGTCACACGACATGAGGTCAACTGACGGACCAATACGGGTCACATGACCTTAGGTCAACTGACGGACCGACATAGGTCACACGA
>JBBPBX010012717.1:0-53591 GCA_038048925.1 Garcialebias charrua | reverse complement strand
GTGCCCTTATAAACTCACTCCTCTGAATCTGGATTTGTTTTTCTGTCTCCTCAGGTTTCTTGGGTTTTGGAGCAGCACGAGACGTCGTCGTCCAGCGACGACCTGACAGCGGTGAGGAACAACACGGACCAGATGTTGTGTCTGCTGGCAGAGGAACGCCCTGCCGAGAGCCCGGAGGGCGCCCCGTGCGTGGTCCCCATGGGCCCCATACTGGAGCTGGTGGTCACAGAGAACATCCTGGAGCGCCTGGTTCGGTGGCACCTCCGTCGCGGCCTGGACCTCGACAGCCAGGGGGCTCTGCTCAAGCTGTTTGAGATGCTCATCGATCAATCCCAGCAGCCTCTGCTGCAGCACACGGCTGTTCTCCACCCCTTGCTGAGGCTGCTGGGAGCCTGCGCTGACCCAGAACTGGGCTGTCCCTCGGCTTTGGAGAACAGCTTGGTGCTGCTGCTCAACCAGGTACAGTCCTTTACATGTTTGAACCCTTCACTGCTTTTCTCCGTTTCTGCAGTCTGACCTGTTGCTAAAAATGTAATAGCGTTTTAGAAATCGAGGACGAGCAGGTTGTATTTTTAAACACATTAAAAAAAAGGCAAATTAAAAATGACTTGCACCCTGATGAAGACTTTTGATCTTTTTAATTGGCAGTTATTGAATTTTGAGTGATTGCTTGTTAATTGAGTTCTTGTGCCGTCATTAGGTGTGCGCGTTCATGGCCCGGCAGCCGGTGGTCCTTGAGATGTTGTTCCAGGCTGCGCCGGCACATCAGGGCTCCACCAATCTGCTGATCTTCTCCCTCCTCTTGCCCTTCATCCACCGGGACGGCGCCATCGGGCAGCAGGCACGAGACGCGCTGCTGCTGGTGATGGCGGCCTCAGCCAGCCACGACGCCGTGGCGCGATACATCGCTGAGAACTCCTACTTCTGTCCGGTGAGTTTATGTTTTATGTTTATTGAATTTGTTCTTTTTTTTCGCAAAAAAAAAACCAATACAAGACAATCTCATAAATGATAACGTACAAAATATAAAAAAATGAAAGGTAGCAGAAAGAAGAAAAAATCTTATTATATCTGCCCCTTTTTTCAATCAGTTCAAACAATAATAATCTTCCAGTAACGGATCAAAATGAATAACTCTTTCTAATTTTCTAACTAATACAATACACATTACGCTACTTCATATATTTTTTTTAACAATTCGTTTTGATCATTTTCTTAAATGTAAACATTGACTTGGCATTTTTAACTACATTCTCCAAGCCATTCCATAATCTAATTCCCTGGATTGAGGTAGAACGTCCCTTCAAACTAGTTCTGAATTGTGGTTTTACAAATATCTCTGTCCCCTTAAGATTATAACAACTTTGTCTTTTAACAAAATGCATTTGGATATTTAAAGGTAATGTGTTATTCTGAGCCCTATACATAACTGATAAAATATTATAGTCTACCAAATCATGGAACTTCAATAACTTCAGTTGATAAAATAATGTACTTGATGGATGACAGTAATGTTTTCTAGTGATAATTCTTACAGCTCTTTTCTGTAATACAAAAATAGGCTTTGTGATTGTTTTACACGCTTTCCCCCAAACATCAATACAATAGATTAAGTGTGGAACAATGATTGTGTTATACAACAAATACAGAGCTTTATCATTCAATAGGTCTCTGACTTTGTACAGTACTGCAATCGATTTAGCTATTTTTATTCTTACAGAATTTATGTGTTGTTTCCATGTCAGTTTGTCATCAATGATAACACCCAAAAACTTCACCTCACTCACTCTACAAATCTCAACACCCTCAATTTTGAGTGGAACATCAACAGTTTTCTTTTTATTACTGAATATCATGTAATTAGTTTTTTCTAGATTTAATGATAATTTATTGATTTTAAACCAAGTTTGTATTTTGACAAATTCTGTCTTTATCAATTCCAACATTTGTTCTATATCTTCACCTAAACAGAAAAATGTGGTATCATCAGCAAAAAGTACACATTTAAGGAGTCCTGACACATTTACCAAGTCATTCACATATAAAATAAATAGCTTTGGTCCAAGTACAGAGCCTTGAGGAACTCCACATGTGATATTACAGAGGTCAGATCTTACATAATTTATTTGCACAAACTGTTTCCTATCTTTCAAATACGTAGCTAGATACCCACTGTAATGCTGGTCCTCTAGTTCAGGCCTGGCTCTAATAACCAGTGGATCTTCCCTGCTCTTTATTAATGCAAAGCGTTGGGATGAATTCTAAAGCCCAGCTTACTTTCTGACTCGGCTCTTAAAAAAGAGAAGGATGTGAGCGTGGGCGCTTGCTGGTTCTTATGCATTAGTGATGGTGTGCGATAATGGAAGTGGAAGGAGATGACTCTGCTCTCTGACAGATCGTCCATCTTTATCTTTGTCTTATCAGATCTTACCCAAGAACATGTTGACATGTTCAGGGAAGAACAAAATGTGACTGAGTAGACTTCAGATAGGAATGTTTAAAGTTTCACAAATGCAGCAGAAATTCTTCTGAGTTTATTTTTACGACTGGTTTGGTTGTTTTACACCCCCTTACCTGGTTTTAGAAACCCAGAGAAGCTTGAGCTTTTCGTGTAGCAGGAGACGAGGAAAAATGTGTAAATGATTCAGAATAAATGATTTTAATTTCCACACACAAGTTTTAAGTCAGTAATAAAGGAAACGGTTCGGAAAAGTACGGTAATAAAAACACAAGACACTGCATCTGTTGGACTAACAAGTTGTCTGTCTTTAAAGATACATATCTTTAAACTGTAAGAATCGTGCACTAAAGTTGGTGCACATGACATCAAGCTGTGATGTCCTAAGCCGAGGCTACTCATCTAAACTGCTCAGGAGCTGGACGTCCGGCAGTTATTGTCATAAAATTTGTTTTATGGTTTAAAATCTAGTTTTCTTTAAATATGAACCCACTGGTGGACCGAACTGAGCTCACTCATGGGCCTGATTTTGTCCCCGGGCCTTCAGATGAATAGCCATTAGTCTGATGGAAATAAACTCTTATAAAAGTACATGTATTCTTTGTTTGTGGTTAAAAAAAAGATGAAAATAAAGGAAAATTAGATTTATTCTTCAGGCTGTAAGAATTTTAAAAATAATACAACAGTCATTACTGGTTGGCTCCATTATTGTTCATTAGATCTTTTAGAATGGTTTGATGACCCATTATTTAGAGAAAATAACTGAACTAAACAAGCTACGGTAGTTGCCGGCATTGTAATTCCTGCATCCAACAAAGTTAAGTCAGGTCCTATGGATGATTTATTTTTGTTGAAACATTTAATCTTTCATCCAAAAGACGTCTTCAGTCCAAGAATCGGCACCTTCACTATAGTGGACCAACCAGTTTGATGGTGCTCAGATGGTTTCTGTAGTTTGCCCTGTCCCCTGCCGACTCATTTGAGACCGTCATGGCCAAAGTGGTTCAAAACATCAAAGTTCATGCTCGATGATCCAGGTAGAAAAATCCAACAAAGTTGGTTCACGTCCTCTGGACTGTTTCTTTGCGTTGAAACGTTTCGTTTTTCATCTGAAAGGCAGATTTCTAAGACTGGGCTTGTTGTGGCTCCTCAGACCGATGAAGTCTTTTGGATGAAACTTTCAACATAAATACTTAATCCAGAGGACCTGATTTAACTGTGATGGAGTTTTCTACCTGGATTATTGAGCATGAATCAGGATCTAAAAAAGCTAAGTCTGGTCCTCTGGAAATTCAAAAAACAAAACAAAAAAGTAAGACTTCCTCAGTACTTTATTTTGTTTTGTTTTTTGAATGTCCAGAGGACCAGACTTAGCTTTTTTAGATTTTTCTACCTGGATTATTGAGCATGCATCAGGATGTAATTCCTTCTGTTGCCACTAGATGGAAATAAAGAGCCACACTCTGCTCCTAAAGATGGACTTTTATAAAAGCACAGGTTTTTCCCGTATGTTTTAATTTCGTGCAGTGAGATTATCTCTGCATATACAAGAACTTCAGCTAACTAATTTTAACTTTGCACTTTAAGAGTAAGCTGTATTGGTTCAGCGCAGCTTTATGTTTCGTGCTGTGTGGCGGTAGAGAGCTCGCTCAGCAATTTTCTGCTCGTCCCACTTCCAGCAGCTTCAGCGTGACCTACTTTATATTGAAAAGGTCCAGTGGAGGTGGCATCTATGACCAAATCCATTTTCTACCTTTGCACATTCGCTCGTCACACTCCACTTCGTTCTGAGCAGTGGAGCCTCTTTGAATGTGGAAGCAGTGTGAATTCTTCACTGCTCTTTTTTCTTTTTCTATTTGATTTATTTAGGCTGTTGGTTATCCATTTTTCGTTTGCCTTTAATTTATAAGAAATTGCTGTTAGTCCACCCTTGTAGAGTGACTCCATACGGAAACTTTAGGATGACTTGAAGTTATTTTGCTTTACCAAATGGGGTTAAAAACTAAATGCAACCTGATCGTAGTAAGAGTTTATAAGTTTTGATCTGTTGAATTACTAACACATTCATTTGAATAAAAAAAAACTGTTTCCTTAAATGTATGAATGATTTGGGTGGAAAAAACTTTTATAAATAATTGTTTCCTCATTAATAATAAAATGTCTAGAAATCTAACCCGATTAACCCAAACGTCCTGAAGCAGCTGATGATCAGCAACATTGTCCTGAAGCCGCTCTGCCTCGTGTCAGGTGTTGGCGACGGGCCTCAGCGCCCTCTACTCGTCCCTGCCCAGGAAGATCGAAGTTCGAGGAGACGACTGGCACGCCCTGCGGAGGGAGGACTGGATCGGCGTGTCGTCGTTGGTGCTCTTCATGAACTCTCTGGAGTTCTGCAATGCTGTGGTGCAGGTGGCACACCCCATGGTTCGCTCTCAGCTTCTGGATTACCTCCACAACGGCTTCCTCATCCCGGTCATGGGCCCCGCCCTGCACAAGGTAGGAACAAGAGACCAGCAGACAGAGGAGTGGTTTGTTTTCTGGGTTTACTGAACTACTGTGTATGAATGTTGTTTTAATCTGGATGAAAATATGTAGTTATTCATTATTTACTCAGTTTTAGTTGCATAATATCGATGTTATAGGTCTTAGATTTTTTTTAGGCAAATATATATATATATATACATACGTACCTACATACCTACCGGTACATACATACCGGTACATACCTACCGGTACATATCTGTGGCTGAGTGGTTAGAGAAGTCGTCCTCCAATGGGAGAGTTGTGGGTTTGATTCCACCAGCAGTCACATATTGAAGTTATTATGTTGGCTGCAGTTTGCTGAACACACCATGTTTTTACTCAGCCTGTTTTACTCAGGCTTAATTAACCAGTGCTGTTGGATCACCTGTGGGTCCTGCCTATAAAACCCTTAGGCTGAGGTCTACAGAGCGCGGAGGTTTGTTGAAAGCCAGTGGAGGTTGGTAGAAGCCAGCAGAGGTTTGTTGGAACCGGCTGAGGAAAACTGAAGGTAACTGAGTTTGCTGAAAGCAGCTGCAGTACTGTGTAGTTTGTGCACAGGGGGTTCTCCGCCCTCCCTGGCCGTTTGGTTTACTTCTGTTGGAGTTGTGGTTGAGCAGGTATGTGCTTGTGAGGACTCTAGTTGTTTAAAGTACAGTAATGTGTGTTGGAGCACCTGGAGTGCTCGTTGGATCTCTAGACCAGCCTAGGGATGAGGATTTGAGCCGCTGTGGCTTGTGAGAAGTCTTTGGACCCTGAAGAGCAGCCTTTTGGAGCGGCTGTCCGAGAGGGGGCAGCTGTTGTGAACTGGGATACTTTTCTTCATTATTTTTAAGCTTTTGAGACCAGGGGCCTCATGTATCAAAAACCTGCGTGGATTTCCTACTGAAAAGTGACGTACGGTGAAATCCAGAAAAGTGTCTACGCACAAAAAGATCCAGATTTATCAAACTGTGCGTACACCTGAATCCACGCACATTCCTTTTGTACATCACAATTGACGTGGAACTGAGCGCACGTGAGACACCTCCCCTGACACGCCTACATTTACATATGTTAAACAGATGCAAATTACTTCCTGCATGTGTGAAGGACATGTTTGTTTGATCCCTGCGCGATCAGAAATGATTTCTAGATTCGGGAAAATAATGAATTTAATATAATATGAGTGAGGACAAACATCCTAAGTAAGAATAGTAATAAAATGTGTTCATCATGCAAAGAACGAGTGATTGTGTGTCGGTATGCGCACCCTGCTGTGGTGCGCGAACCGGCTCATTCATTCATTCTGTGTGGAAATATTAACTTTGCGCACGAGTTTATTACCATAATTACTGTAAACACAGAGGAACTTACTTGGATGTTTGCTAGAACATAGATCTTTGTTTATGTAGATGATGTGAAGAAACGAGTCTGTGCGTCTTGGTGGAGACATTTCATGACATCACGTGATGTTGGCGTCTCCAGACGCTGCTCCCTCCGCAGCCCTGTGCGCAGTCTGTCTGTGAAGCTTTTACTCTCCTACAAGTTATATAAGGTGTACTTTCACGTGTCATTTTGGAGAAATCTACAATAAACGCAGATAATGAAACACCTCCAGCTGCCGTGTCGACACCGGTGAGGGTGCGCGCGGCGCGCTCCAAGCGCGACCACTCAGCCTTTGGAATCATATGGATGAGACATTCCATTGGACATGATCCGGCTTTGTGTGGACTGGACTGCACAGTCCCGATCGACCTGCAGCTCCCTCTGTGGAACAGTTTGACCGCTGCTTCTGTATGCACGCGTGATGCACGGCTCCCCAGAGCGCAGCAGTGCCAAACTGAAAAATGATTATTTCTGAAAACGGCTGATAAGCCATATCCTAGATCGGAAAATTATATCTGTTTCTAAATAAATGCTCTGCGTGTTACACTATTTATTATAACCTCCAGTAAGGCTGAATGAATCCGTTCCTGTTAAATTTATTTTTGGCACAACTTTGCGCGTGCTTTATTTCACTGCGTCATGTGGATGTAATACTTGTTAATCGTGTGTTTGGAGGGAATATTAATCATTTTCACATCATGAACAGTTAATAATAATAATAATAATAATAATAATTATGAATTCAATTTATAACGCACTTTTCATTCATGGAAATCTCAAAGTGCTACAAGGTGCAACATATTTGAATGTCAATAAGACAAATAATAAAACAATTAAAATCAACAACAGTATCAGCTGAGATCAAAAGTAGAATCATGAGGAGTAAAGTATGCTCGGTTGAAAAGAAAGGTCTTCAAGCCGCTCTTAAAGTCAACCACAGACTGTGGGGCTTCAGTTTCTCTGAAACACCTGTAAGTGTCGCCAAAGGAACAAGAACCACAGAAACGTGCGTACGCCTGCTCGGGAGCTTGCGTGGATATGTACCTGGATGCGCATATATTCACGTTCAGTTCAGTTTTGATACATACGGGGTTTTGCGTGGAAAGTGACGTGCGCAATGTTTTTGTGCGCACGCATGGTTGATACATGAGGCCCCAGGAGAGGTTTGCCGTCAGCTTTTGTTCAAGGTTGCTTGGGGTGTCCCGATTAGATTAGTTGATTTATTTATTTTTCAGGGCAGGCTACAGTGTACTCTGACTGTTAGCCTTGAGTCCAGGTGCCGTCTGAGTCCAATTTCATCCGAATTATGTGAGCTTTCATTCAACCCGAGCTTACAGGTCTCCCTCTCCTCCCTGATGTAGCCCGCTCGGCTGTAAACGAGTCCCAAAACGCACCGCAGGTCTGCGGTCATCCACGACTGTTCCCATCGTGCGATTCAGCTTGAACAACAGCTGGTTCATTGAGGTCACAGTTTGGATCAAAGAGTCGTTCTGAGCAGGAAGTTTCGACAACGCGTTGATCGCCGCGGAAGTCTTCCTCAGTTTCCAGTAGCAGAAGCCCCCGCATAAGCCAAAGAGCAGCGCACCTGCTACCATAAATCCAATTATCCACAGATCTTCCACGTCCTCGACTGAAAGAACGGTCTGACACATCATCTTCCACTCGCCCCATAAGTCCATGATATATCCGGCCGCATGCGTGTCGAGGGGGCACGTCGGTTCTCTTGGTCCGGAGCGCTTCGTGGAAAAAAATTTATCGATAGAGGAGACAGCCCACGCAATTAAATCCATGTTCCAAATTGCTTCGAGTGAGCACTGAAGAGTTGCAGACGAGACAAAAGTGCAAAGCAGGGAGGAGGAAAACTTTAGGGCAGGAGAGGAGCAGACAAGCGACCTGCTTCACCAAGAGCCGGAAGTAGAAGATGTATGTATGAGTAAGAGTGTATGAGTGATGTATGACAGCCTGATGTGTATGAGTGATGTATGAAAGTCTGATGTGTATGAGTGATGCATGACAGTCTGATGTGTATGAGTGATCAGTCTGTTGTATGACAGTCTGTTGTATGAGCGAGCAGTCTGTTTTATGACAGTCTGATGTGTATGTGTTATGTATGACAGTCTGATGTGTATGAGTGATGTATGACAGTCTGATGTGTATGAGTGATGTATGACAGTCTGATGTGTATGAATGATGTATGACAGTCTGATGTGTATGAGTGATGTATGACAGTCTGTTGTGTGTCAGTCTGATGTTTGCATGATGTATGACAATCTGATGTGTATGACAGTCTGATGTATGCAAGCTGTATGACAGTCTGATGTATGGGTGATGTGTGATAGGTATGACGTCTGTTGTTAGATAACAGTCATATGTAT
This sequence comes from Garcialebias charrua, assembly GCA_038048925.1. Classification (NCBI taxonomy): domain Eukaryota; kingdom Metazoa; phylum Chordata; class Actinopteri; order Cyprinodontiformes; family Rivulidae; genus Garcialebias; species Garcialebias charrua. The sequence goes on along the minus strand of JBBPBX010012717.1, from coordinate 44,873 downwards.
GACATCTGTTGTATGAGTGATATCTGACAGTCTGTCATTGTATGATAGTCTGATGTTGTATGAGTGATGTATGACAGACAGTCTGATGTTGTACGACATCTGATGTTGCGTGACAGTCTGAGGCTGTATGACAGTCTGATGTGTATTAGTGATGTATGACAGTCTGATGTGTATGAGTGATGCATGACAGTCTGTTGTATGAGTGAGCAGTCTGTTGTATGACAGCTGATGTAGAATAGAATAGAATAGAATACATCTTTATTGGAATCGTCGATTGTACCGGGGTACAAAACATTGCAATTGGCGCACGCACCATCCTAAGAGGGACGTACGCACGAAAGCCGCAGCTGAAATTAGTCCGCGCCGCCAAACAATCAGATATGGAAAAAAAGGAAGGTTACAGAAGGATAATCATTGGTATTCAAAAAAAAATCTATCACATTTTGTCTTAGGACATTCTATGATAAAGTCAAAAAACTCTACCAGCTCAAGCACAAGATAAGACAAAGCGCATGTTGCATTTTGGTGGTGGAGCAGGGAGATAAGTCTGTGAGCAATCGTCCAGATGGAGCACAGTTCTGCAGATGGGCTCAACTGCTCATCTGAAGGCACACAGAGAGCTCTGGGGGAGGGGGGAGGAGTGACAGTTTTTCCAACAGCTTCAGACTCCAGGAGAGGTTTGCAGTCAGCCTTTGTTCAAGGTTGCTTGGGGTGTCCCGATTAGATTAGTTTATTTATTTATTTTTCAGGACAGGCTACAGTGTACTCTGACTGTTAGCCTTGAGTCCAGGTGCAGTCCGAGTTCGATTTCGTCCGAATAATGTGAGCTTTCATTCAACCCGAGCTTACAGGTCTCCCTCTCCTCCCTGATGTAGCCCGCTCGGCTGTAAACGAGTCCCAAAACGCACCGTAGGTCTGCGGTCGTCCACGACTGTTCCCATCGTGCGATTCAGCTCGAACAACAGCTGGTTCATTGAGGTCACAGCTCGGATCAAAGAGTCGTTCTGAGCAGGAAGTTTCGACAGCGCGTTGATCGCCGCGGAAGTCTTCCTCAGTTTCCAGTAGCAGAAGCCCCCGCATAAGCCAAAGAGCAACGCACCTGCTACCATAAATCCAATTATCCACAGATCTTCCACGTCCTCGACTGAAAGAACGGTCAGACACATCATCTTCCACTTGCCCCACGAAACCTTGATATATCCGGCCGCATGCATGTCGAGGGGGCACGCCGGTTCTCCTGGTCCGGAGCGCTTCGTGGAAAAAAATTTATCGATAGAGGAGACAGCCCACGCAATTAAATCCATGTTCCAAATTGCTTCGAGTGAGCACTGAAGAGTTGCAGACGAGACAAAAGTGCAAAAGCAGGGAGGAGGAAAACTTTAGGGCAGGAGAGGAGCAGACAAGCGACCTGCTTCGCCAAGAGCCGGAAGTAGAAGATGTATGTATGAGTATGAGTGAAGTATGACAGCCTGATGTGTATGAGTGATGTATGAAAGTCTGATGTGTATGTGTGATGCATGACAGTCTGTTGTATGAGTGAGCAGTCTGTTGTATGACAGTCTGTTGTATGAGTGAGCAGTCTGTTGTATGACAGTCTGATGTGTATGTGTTATGTATGACAGTCTGATGTGTATGAGTGATGTATGACAGTCTGATGTGTATGAGTGATGTATGACAGTCTGATGTGTATGAGTGATGTATGACAGTCTGAGGTGTATGAGTGATGTATGACAGTCTGATGTATGCATGATGTATGACAGTCTGTTGTATGTCAGTCTGATGTTTGCTTGATGTATGACAGTCTGATGTGTATGACAGTCTAATGTATGCAAGCTGTATGACAGTCTGAGTATGGGTGATGTATGATAGGTATGACGTCTGTTGTTAGATAACAGTCATATGTATGACATATGTTGTATGAGTGATGTCTGACAGTCTGTCATTAGCCGTGTTTCCATCAAGGTTTCTAGGTGCGCATTTTGAAGTATCGCAGCAGAAAAGCTTAATGGAAACGGCAAAATGCGAAGTTACTTCCTGAAATTCGCCAAAAAGTAGATACGCTCGCTTGAGGTGGTTTTTGGGATCTTCGAAACCGAGCAGATGCGCAAAACGACAGATGGAAACACATTTGCCGACTCGTGCTGCCGAAGCGAACATTCACGTCACGTGACTGATCAGCTGTTTCCGCTCCGGACAACATGTAACATCGCTAAAACTAGTTGGCATGACAGAATAAATACAACTTGCCCGATAGCAACACGTACCTGAAATATTCTCTCCATTTTGACGAGATGTGTGGCCGGGTTCTGTTTTCAACCGCTACTTCCTGTTTACTGTAGACATGCGCAGTGCTGACGTCTGACGTAATGACGCTGACGTCTGACGTAAGGACGCTGTGCGTGGCTTGGTAGATGCGCTACAAGCAGAGTAGATGGAAACACTTCTGCTTCGCATTAATTTGTATTTACATATGTGCGAGGTTTCAAAAATTAGCTCAAAATTCGAAATGAAAATGGATGGAAACAGGGCTATTGTATGATATTCTGATGTTGTATGAGTGATGTATGACAGACAGTCTGATGTTGTACGACATCTGATTTTGTGTGACAGTCTGAGGCTGTATGACAGTCTGATGCTGTATGGCACTGTATGAGTGATGTATGACAGTCTGATGCTGCATGACAGTCTGATGCTGCATGACAGTCTGATGCTGTGTGACAGTCGGTTGTTGTATGACAGTCTGATGAAAAGGGTGCTGAGGGTTGAAGAATCCTTTGTATAATCATCTCCAAAGGTTCTAGAGGAGTCCCCAGAACTGAGCCAGCCTTTTTTATGAGCTTGTTCATATTTTTAAGTCACTTGCTCTGTTGCTGCTACCCCAGCAGAGGATGGCAGACGGGATAGCAATCTCTACAACAGACTTATAGAAGATATGCAGCTTCTTGCTGCAAACACAATGAAGGACTTTTGCAAACACTTGCTGCAAACATTGAAATGTTTCTGTGTTTATTGAGGTTAGTGAGGGGTTTGTTAGTGAAAGTTGTCCTTTGCACATCCTAAGTGGAATCTTAATGGGAGCTCAATGTGCTTTTGTCATCACCACTTCTTATCAGCTATGTTTCAGTCCATCTTCAGTTTCATGTCCTTAACATTTTTACTAACGTGTTTGAAATGTGCCACTGTCAAGTCGGTATGACAGTCTGATGCTGTATGACAGTCTGTTGTTGTATGAAAGTTGGTTGTTGTATAACAGTTTGGTGTTGTATGACAGTCTGTTGTATGACAGTCTGTTGTATGTCAGTCTGATGTATGCATAATGTATGACAGTCTGATGTATAGGTGATGTATGACGTCTGTTGTTAGATGACAGTCATATGTGCGACATCTGTTGTATGAGTGATGTGTGACAGTCTGTTGTTGTATGTCAGTCTGATGTTGTATGAGTGATGTATGACGGTCTGATGTTGTACGACATCTGATGTTGCGTGACAGTCTGAAGCTGCAGGACAGTCTGAAGCTGTGTGACAGTCAGTTGTTGTATGACAGTCAGTTGTTGTATGACAGTCAGTTGTTGTATGATAGTCGGTTGTTGTATGACAGTTTGTTGTTGTATAACAGTTTGTTGTTGTATAACAGTTTGTTGTTGTATGACAGTCTGATGTTGAATGACAGTCTGATGTTGAATGACAGTCTGATGTTGAATGACAGTCTGATGTTGAATGACAGTCTGATGTTGAATGACAGTCTGATGTTGAATGACAGTCTGATGGTGAATGACAGTCTGATGGTGAATGACAGTCTGATGGTGAATGACAGTCTGATGGTGAATGACAGTCGTCGTTACCATACCATGCCACATTATTTATAATGCACTTTTAAACAGTTACAGTGCACACCAAAGTGTTGTATAGGGACTGACAGACCAAGCACAAAGCAACAGATTACATAACAGGAAACCGAGTGTAGAAACAAAAAACCATAGTGGATAACAACAACAACAGCAATATGACCAATACAGTGTGATGCACACAGGCTCAGCACAGATCACACAGTGCCGAAAGCCAGGGAATAATAGTGTGTTTTTAAGCGAGATTTAAAAACTGTGAGGGAGGGGGGGGCCTGTCTGACAAGCAGAGGTAACTTGTTCCACAGTCTTGGGCCTGTGAGAGAGAAGGCCCTGTCACCTCTGCACTTGAGACAGGTTCCTGGAACTGTGAGGAGCAACTGGTCTGCTGATCTGAAAGAACGTGGTGGGACATACAGCTGGAGCAGATCAGTAAGATAGGAGGGGCCAGAGCTGTTCAGTGATTTATAGACATACAAGAGCATTTTGAATTGGATTCGAAGGTGAACCGGTAGCTAGTGTAAGGAGGCCAAAACTGGTCTAATGTGCTCTCTTTTGCTTGTGCTGGTTAAAAATCGGGCTGCCGCATTTTGGACCAGTTGAAGTCTAGCTATGGAGGTCTGACTGATGCCAAAAAGGAGCGAGTTGCAATAGTCGAGCCTGGATGTAATGAATGCATGAATTACTGTTCCCAGGTTATTTTTGGACTATATGGGCTTCAGCTTAGACAGCCGCCTCAGCTGGAAATTGCGGGATTTAACAATCATATTTACATGATTGTTGAGTTTCAGAGAAAGGTCAAGTATCACTCCTAGATTAGTGACTCTTTGTTTCACCAACCGTGACAGAACGGATAGGTCGATGCAGTGGTTGGTGATTGTGTCATTGGGTGAGAACAACTTAACTTCAGACTTCTTCTCGTTGAAACTCAAGAAATTTAAAGCCATCCAATCTCTGATGTCAGCCAGGCAATCCAGTAACGGTTTAATAGAGCGAGTACCATTATGTCTGAGGGGGAAGTACGGTAGATTTGGCAGTCGTCGGCGTAGAAATGAAAAGGTATGTTTCCTGAAAATTGCACCTAGTGGCAGCAGGTATAAAGAAAATAAAAGAGGACCGAGGATGGACCCTTGCGGTGCCCCCCCATTTAAGTGCTGCCGAGGCTGAACTAAAACTTTTGATGGAGACACAAAAGGACCTGTCAGTGAGGTAGGGTCTAAACCAGGGGTGTTCAGACTTTTTCAGCATGCGAGCTATTTTTGAAATGATCAAGTCAAAGTGATCTACCTACTATAAGGCCCCGTTTACACAAAAACAACATGTGGAAACATTAGTGATTTTTCAATGTTTATTGGGGGTAATAAACAAAAAATAAGCTGGTTTACATGAAAAATGCTGTCGTTTTCATGTCAGTCGGGTTGCTAGATAAGAAATTATGAACTATAGTACAGTACTGTGGCTTTAAAATTATAGTATTTTGACCTAAACTGTCATGCAGCGATCTACCAGTACTACCTCAAAGATCTACCAGTACTACCTCAGAAATCTACCAGTAGATCGCAATCTACGTAATGAGCACCCCTGGTCTAAACCATTCGAGGGCTGACCCTGTGATGCCCCCACCCATTGCTCCAACCTCACAATGAGGACCTCATAGTTGATTTTTTTGGCTGTTTTTATATAAAAGTCCAACCAAGGACTGGGTTTGCAAATTAGCCTGTGGCTAGAAAACCTTTGTACAAGACAACGGTTGCTTCGTTTTTAACATGTAACATTGTTTATTGTGCTGTCCTTGTTCAAATAAATTTGAATGAATGACTGAATGATAGTATCAAAGGCAGATGTGAGGTCCAGTAAGAGAAGGAGCACAGAATCACCAGCGTCTGTGAATAGGAGAATGTCATTAAAAACCTTTCAGCTGATCCTTTAGAAAGGTTTCAGCTGAGACTCCACTATTTTTTCCAGTAGTTTAGCAACAAATGGGAGTCTGGAGACAGGCCGGAAGTTAGACATGACTGAGGGGTCAGGACTAGTTTTTTTCAAGAGAGGTTGGACATCAGCATGTTTAAAAGATATTGGCACCACACCTGAGGCTAAGCTGCTATTCATAATGGCAAGAACAGGAGGGCTCAGAACAAGAAGAACCTCCTTTAGGAGTCGAGGGGGGACAACGTCAAAGGGGGAACCAGATGGCTTCATGCTGCACATGACCTGCTCCAGAGAAGACAGAGAGATAGGCTCAAAGTAGTCAAGAACAGCTAGCTACACATTGAGAAGGGATGAACGGATCATGAGCAAGTAGAGAAACGAGTGCCCGGGTGTTTGCAACTTTTTCTGAAAAGAAATGGAGGAAGTTTTCACACAGCTCAGTCGAAGCTTCTAGAGGTGAAGGTTCATTGAGGTGTAGAACTGAGTTCAGGGTGGAAAAAAAGAGTTGTGGGAGTTGGAGGCAATTGTATCAGAAAAGTACTTTGATTTAGCAGCTTTAACTGCCTTCTGATAATGATGCCAACTCTCCTCTAGGATTTGAAAAGAAACTTGCAGCCGGTCTTATCTCCACCTGCGCTCTGCTCTCTGACATTGCTGTCTAATGGCTTGAGTGACGTCATTAAGCCATGGTTCTGATATGAGTTTTGTTTTCCTGGTTTTAATGGGAGCAACACGGTCCAGAACATTTAAACAGAGTTAAGCTGAGAGGTTAGCTCCTCGGTGAAGAGAGACACCGAGAGCTGCTCAATCCTCTCAGAGCTAAAAGCTTCAGTAAAACGTGCAGCAGTGAAACAGTTAATGGTGCGTGAAGTACGTGCCAAATCACACGACTTAGCAGTAGGACAAGGTGGGATGATATCAAACAAAACAGGCATGTGGTCTGAGAGAAAGTTGTCACCGATTACCAAATTACAAAAGAGACATCACGTGTTAAAATGAGATCCAGAGTGCGCCCGTGTTGTTGGGGGGGACCATTTACATGTTGGGTTAAATTAAATGAGTCCAACAAATCTAGGAAGTCCTTCACTAATGGTTTCTCCTGACAACAGACATGAATATAAAGTCCCTAATGATTATAACGTGATAATATCTCAGTGTGATGTAAGCCAGAAAATCAGAGAATTCACTTATGAAGTCCTTGGAATGAAGGGGGCGATAAACAATTGTGTACAGAACTGGAGGAGAATGTCCGAGCGCTCAGCTCAAAGCTGGAGTAGGTGACTATGGGTTTGTCTACTGGCCCGGCGCATGGACCATCCTGGAGGTGCCGTTTTTCAAATTCTGCGACCGTTGGCGCGCATCACCCCCCACCATGGCTGGATCGGTGTCCCAACGTCCCATCAGGACGTGCCTAATCAACACAAGGTCTGTTGCTAATGACTTTTATCCTTAAAGACTTTTTTAAAGACAAGGGACTAGATTTTCTTTTACTCATGGAATCCTGGTTGCCTTTGGATGATTCAAGTGCCTTAGTGGAATCTTTACCTCCTGACTGTGTGTTAAAGGCCGACGGGGTGTTGGATTAATAACTGTCTTCAAACCAAACTTTGTCTGTAAGCAGTTGCCCAACCCGGTTGGTGCCTGGTCCGGGCACATAGGAAGCTGGCTGTGGAAACGTTGACCAAGCAGAGCTTTACATTTTACCAGCCGGTCGGCACGTTTTCCCCGGCGTCTGGAGCAATATCTCAGAGTAGGCAGGCATTGGGCCCAGTGTAAACAAGCCTGCACGTCGGCCAGAAGGGGGGGGGGAGGGGTGTGTGTGTGGGAGGGGTCCAGATTTACGCTCAAAATGGTCTGAATCAGCATATGCAGAAAATCGGAAGATCGAGGAGCTGTTGTCTGTCAATGACAGACTGTCATACATAAGCAGCGAGTTGCTATCCCAGACTAAAAACGAGAAAAAAAACCCAGAAATAATCCCAACATTGTCGTTAGAGGTAGATTGCAAGCCAGGTACCCCAGGGCTTTCATCTTATCAGAAGTTATCTGCTCATTCCAGTGATCTATTTGTTGTATGACAGTCTGATGTTGTACAACAGTCTGATGATGTTGTATGACAGTCTGATGTTGTATGACAGTCTGATGTTGTATGACAGTCTGATGTTGTATGACAGTCTGTTGTTGTATGACAGTCTGTTGTTGTATGACAGTGATGTATGAGTCTGACGTTGTATTACAGTCTGTTGTATGACAGTCTGATGATGTATGACAGTCTGATGTTGTATGGCAGTCTGATGAAGAGAGTGCTGAGGGTTGTCTATAATGTTTATTTTATGAAGAATCCTTCTTTGTACATTCATCTCCAAATGTTCTAGAGGAGTCCCCAGAACTGAGCCAGCCTTTTTTATGAGCTTGTTCATCTTTTTAAGTCACTTGCTCTGGTGCTGCTACCACAGCAGGTGATCGCAGAAGGGATAGCACTCTCTACAACAGACCTATAGAAGATATGCAGCATCTTGCTGCAAACATTGGAGGACACTTGCTGCAAACACTGAAACGTTTCTGTGTTTATTGAGGTTTGTGAGGGGTTTGTTAGTGAAAGTTGTCCTTTGCAAATCCTAAGTGGAACCTTAATGGGAGCTCAATGTGCTTTTGTTATCACCACTTCTTATTAGAGACGTTTCAGTCCATCTTCAGTTTCATGTCCTTGACCTTGACAGATGGCTTTGACTGACGTGTTTGAAATGTGCCACTATCACGGTTGGTGAGGTTAAACCCAAATGCAGGCAGACACAGGGAGCAGGATGTAAAGTTAAGATGAATTTATATTAAATAAAACAAAAGGCTGATGTGGCAGCAAAACCTACATGAAAATGTAGGAGAAAACACAAGGAGGCACGAGGAGGACTGAGACGCCTGACATGTCTGCAGATCAATGACTGTGAGGTGGTGACAAGGGATGGTTTAAATAACAAGCTGGGTGAGAGTGAAAGTGGAAACACCGACTGCACACTGATTGGGGACAGGTTGAATGGAAAACTACTATGGATTCATGTTTACTGAGGGTAAATGGAATATGGTACAAAGAAATAGAACACAGATCCTCTCACCCACAGACCAACTGAATGTTCGTATGCTTACATCCTTGCATCTACAGAATAATCTGATCATATTTCTTACAGTGCATAAGACAAATCAATTAAGAAAAAATTAAACAAAACACTTAATTAGGTGATTCAAAGAATATATAATTTTGAGCCATTGAGTAAGTCATTTTGAGTCATAAAACTTACTATGATGTCTACATGAGAGTTTGGCCTCATCTCTTGGATGGTACTGCCCGAGTTGCTGTCTATGCTTGAGCGTGAACCATAGATGATGGTGATGGGGATGTCAAGCTGCAGCTGGTCCATCCTCTGTAGCATTGGCCTCTTTGCCCAGCCACAGGAACCGGTCATATTCTTAAATGCTGTTTCTCCACTGTGACCACACAGAGAAACCATTAAGAGACTGTATGACAGATGAGGTGAGCGACAAACTTAATAAAGGACAATATTTAATAGAAAACCTCGCATTAACCATATCAAAGTCTGTATTTGTTTTAGGGTAAGTAAAGTTTGACAGGAAAACAGAAGAGGAAGGAGTAGAGAGAATCAGACCTTGGGGATTGCACATTGAGGTGATAGATGTACTTTGGCACAGTGTTGTCTGTGAAAATAGAAGAGAACTTCCTCTTGAAATCAGGCCTCAGGGTCTGAACCAGAATGGGGCCTGAAGGAACAACAGATAACACATTTAGGAGCTAAATACAGTACAAGCATGTAGTCAATAAGAAACAATTGGCTGCTTCATTACAGATAGGCATCACTTTGAACTAGCTTTAAAACCAAACTGACGTAGTTTGGAAATACCTCACAATCATTCCCTCTGGACCATAACAATCAAGATACTGAAGGTTCACATTTATCCAGTAAATACATTACAGTACTCCCAGACTGTAAAGGTTCAAACTGATATTGGTTGTGTGGCAATTGTGCTGTTTTCTGGTGTATTGATGCTTTTCTCTTACCCAGAGGTCCTACCAGTCTCAGGCCAGCCAAGGGGTTGAAGGGACTGAACATAGCACCAAGGGCTTTGATCCACACTGGGATGGGGCGGTCAGCTTCCACTGTGTCCTGGCACTCAGGGAAACCCCAGGGCTCCACCAGTATGATGTGTTTCACTCTGTGAAGGCAGAGGAGATAACTTTCTTCTCATGCTAGACTCATAATGTTGTACCACACTGAACTGTGATTGTTGGAAAACAGCATTTTCAAGAGAATCTCCAAAATGTCTGGAAATGTTTCCTGACATTTCATTTAATTGTTACACAGATGACAGTCAGATTTATATCCTTCCTAATAAGGCAGATGCATACTCAACAAATCTGCTTCATAGGTGTGAGGACATAAAGGTCTGGATGGCACTTAACTTTTAAAAATTTAATAAAGCCAAAACTGAAGTGATGGTTTTTGGAGGCACTAGTGGGTCCTCCCCTGTTGATTTCGGTTCCTTCGCCCAGTGCAGCAAATTACCAGTGAAGATTAGGGACTGAACTGGATCCTGAACATAAACTGGACCACCAGACCAGGTCAGCAGGGCCGGATTTAGGAGGATGGGGGCCCCTGAGCTTGAGTCAACATGGGGGCCCATATATATACCGGTATACACACACACACATACTGTATACTATATATATATATATATATATATATATATATATATATATATATATATATATATATATATATATATATATATATATATATATATACAGTATTGTTTGTTTGTTAGTTTTGCTTTGGTTCAGATGATGAGCAGAAAATGACTGAATAGTAAGTTTTCACAACTCACAACTTTAATATGCCAGTTGTCACAAACTACAAACAACCCTGAACTGGTTAAATACAAAACCACATGTTAGGGTTTGAAACTAGAATATAATGCTTGCATCACAAAATAAAATCACTGAATAGCTATTGTTGCCAGGACTTCAACACAAACTTCCCTGCGCCACTGTCTCATTTGATGCATCATGTGTCTCTTGTAAAAGCAGAACGTCAATGCTTTTATACTTAATGGTTTGGTAAACCAGTGCGCGCTTCACAGCCTCTCTAGCTCCGTTGATTTTTAAAGATGCTATTTTAAAAGAATCCATGTTGAGTGAGAGGTTTAAAAGTGGGTACAAAAAGAGTATAAGAAAAATTAAAATGCTGGTGTTCATCAATTGTTCAGAATTGTTTTCTGACTTTGCTCATTATTTTCTTTAATCTGAAAATTTCTTGGTCAGTGAACCCAGATTCTGTTTTGTGCCTTATGTAATGTCTGGCTGAGTCATAAGTTCTCAGGTTTGGAAAGTGACTTTCAACTTTAACTCCTCTCAGTCCTTTTGCCTGTTTGAGGGAAGACAGTAAAGTTTCCACAGGATAACGAGGCTCAGTCAGCCTGTGACACAGAGGCTTCACTGAACTCAGAGCACCAGCCTCACTGTCACTGTCCACTCCCTCATCTCTGCACACATTTTGCTGGCCCGTGCAGCCACTTCAACATTTTTTCTCTTCCCTCGTTTCTGGTTGGGGCCCCCAGCTCCATCTCCTCTAGCCGCCCCTGTATGGCTGCTCCCTCTACACCAGCTCCTCTCACTTTTCTTTCCTGCACCTTTTATTTCTCCATGCACCTCCACCTCCGCTTTCTCTTCCTTATCACCAGCGGCGGGTGGGGGACCGGCCGCAGCCGCGCACCCCCCTCCCCTCCCCCGCAGCGGTAGCGGGACCTGCCGCACCTGCGCCCCCCTCCCCCCAGCCGCGGCAGCGGGACCAAGCGCGCAGGCTTCTCTCCTCCGCTCCTCTCCAGACACAGCTCTCTCAAGCACGTAGCAGGCACGTAGAGTTCTGACTGAACTCCAACAGTAGCAGACTGAGTTCAGACACTATCCGTTCACAAAAAAAAACTTCCTTCGGGGGCGGGGCACCCAAAAGTGACGGGGCCCCGGGCTGAAGCCCAGGGAAGCCCCTGCGAAAATCCGGGCTTGCAGATCAGTCATTAAAAGGAGTTTTGAATCATTTGGGACAACTAACCCAAATAAAACCCATCCTTCCACAAAACCATTTTGAGACAGTAATCCATGCATGCGTCACAAACTGGCTGAAACATTGTAACACACTTTATGTGGGGTTAGTGGCTCTTCCATTGCCCGACTGCAGAGGGTCCAAATGCTGCTTGAAACTGGCACATGAAAACATGAGCACATTTCTCCCAGTTTATCTTCATTCCACTGGCTGCCAGTGCATTTTAGGATCCATTGATACAGGTAGTCCCCGACTTACGACGGAGATCCGTTCCTATGTGACGTCATAAGTCGAATTTCTTTGTAAGTCGGAAAATACGTCCAAACTGCCCCTTATACGTACAATACTGTATTTTACCAAGCACTTAGCCTATCCTAACACAGTACCCTACATAAATATAAAAAAACACATACATTTGGAGCCATAATGAAGGAAAAAGAGTTATTTTCCTACTGGGAGCTGGTGGAGTCTTCATCCGTCTGTTAGCATGTTAGCTCGTTGCTCAGCTGTAGCCTCTCTGCCTCGTAAACCTCCGGTCCAAACAATAAGGTCTCCTGTACTTTTCCATGCGCGGTCCAGAGATTACAGTAAGGTCTGTTAGCATGTTAGCCCCTCCTAACCTCCTCTGCCTCCGGTCTGCCTGTACACCTCCGGTCCAAACAATGAGGTCTCCTGTAATTTTCCACTGAGTGCCACTGCTTCTGCCATCAAGCTACTGCTGCCGTCAAAACCGGAAGGAACTCGGCTTTCAAAATATATATATATATATATATTTTTTTTTTTATGGGAGATGCGTGTCATAACCCCAAAACGTCGTAAGTCGAGGATTACCTGTACAGTACTTGTATTTGGTTTTAAATCTTTTAACAGCCTTGCCCCACCCTACCTCTCTGATCTGCTGCATCCCTACAAACCCACCTGCTCACAGGCTCATACATCTGCTTCAGATAAATAATACACATTGCACTCCTTTAAAATAATGCTAGGCCTTTTATTTAGAAAAGAATAAACAATAATGATAATAAATGTATCTTTTCTACCTAAACAATGCAAGCCTACTGGGAATGCCACAGTGTAGACATGTCACCTTTAAAACCACTGCCAGCTGCATTTCATGGGCTAGACAGATTTTTCTAGATGACTTCATGAATAATAAACTTTCAGTTCAGCTGAAATAAGAACATTTGCCTATGATCAAGAACATCTAAAAAACTTAAAGGTTATTTGAAACCGAGATAACGATTAGGAGAGGGACTTTTTCAGCGTTTGACGATTGAGCGAGATAAGAGACAGAGGGCGTTTTATCAGAGTTCTGGGAAAGCACAGTGTCTACTGGAAGCAGAAAAATCAGCAAGCGGTGACAGAACAGACAGAGGCTCAGAGGAGGAGAGAAGCTTAGAGGACATTGCTGTTATCACCGGCTGCAGAGCCTCAGTACACAGAGAATCAACGGTAAAATCTGTGCCAGGTGAATCTGAAAATGTAAATATAGAAACATTATTAACCACAAAGAGAAGGCCAGACTGAAATAATTTGTCAGGCTTTCAAAACAATATGGCCACTTCACAGAATTTGTGTGTGTGTGTAAAAAGAATATGGATAACTATTTAGAACAATTCTGGTCAGCTTTTCAGGCAAAACCAAAATACAGTAGTCAATAACAAATGACAACATTAAGAAACATGAAAACATTTGCAAGTATCTTTAAAAACGGCCAATAATTTTTAACTAGTTTATTTTTGTTCCCCACTCCTGTGGCCTGATCATTTCATTTCCCCTTTATTTAACCAGGCATAAACACTGAGAACAGATTCTTATTGACAGTGTTGACCTGGCAGCACCAACTTGTAGGCTCAAGGGAAGGGAAACCATACAGTTAGGCAAAACTATAAAATACAGTAGTCAATAACAAATGACAACATTAAGAAACGTGAAAGCATTTGCAAGTATCTTTAAAAACGGCTTTTAAACTATTTTTAAAACTAGACTTGGAGATAAGTGAGGCCAGACTCAAAGTTTGTTGAAACAGATCCATGTCACATGGAGCAGCAGAGGTAAAAAAAACAGACTTGGTCTTTAGAGTTGTTCACCACAATCAGTGTGGGAGGATCAGTTGTTATACTTTGAAGCTGGTGCTAGTTGCAGTAGATTAGTTAAATATGGAGATGACCCAGCAACGTTTTATAATTAGGGATGGGGCCGATCTGATCCGGTATCGGCCTCCGATACCAGCATAATTTACGTATCGGATTTTTGATCCAACCTGCCGATATTTTCCGATCCATGATGCACGTTGGCTTCAAGCTATGGAATGGATTTCCTGAACGGAGGCGTGTCTCATGAACCCAGAGTAAGAAGACCCGCCTCAAATTCAGGAAATCCATTTCATAGTTTGCAGCCAGCTACAGCGTGAGGACTGAGTGAGTACTCAGTTGGGCTTGTTTTCAAGGAGCGGGTCGTTTGTTTTGGGATTGTTTTCATGGAGCTGGTCGCTTGTTTCTATCGCGAGATCTGGCAACCCTGGTGAGTAGCATCTTAGCTAGCAGCTAGCCAACTTTTCATCGTAACATGTCCGCTGTATGGAAGTATTTTACACTAAACACCGCAAGACAGCAACGTTCAATGTCTGCAGAGCCATAGCGCCACATTAAACCGCGGTCAAGTTAGTTTTACGTTGGACATTCAAGCTCCGTGGCTTCAGCGGTGTGTTTTTCTTTTTCAATCCGGGGTGGGCACTCTGATTTTGGGCAACTGCTCTTAGCTTGCCACTCCACCGAGACGGAGACGCGGCTGGCCGCGTCGGGATGCCTTTGTTTCGGTTCAGCGAGAGTGGCGTCTCGCTGAAGCCACGGAGCTCGACTGTCCAACGTAAAACTAACTTGACCACAGTCCAAAATATAGTTGACCCTCCGGGAGATATTTATCAGTACAACAGTAGACAATTATAAAAAAGCATATCAATTAAAAATTACAATAAACCTGTATACACCCCCCCCCCCAAGCCATGTAAAATACTAAAAACAGGAACATGTCTGTGTTGGTTTATGCCATGAACTTAGCAGATGTAAAGCTATTTAATATTTCATTTAATTAATTTATTCATTCATTTAAAAGAGACAAAATTAAACAAATTCATCAAAAAGAAAACATTGAATGAAAAGAGTGCAGAAAGAAGACAAAAAATCTTATATCACCCCATTATTTAAAAGAATATATAAAATAACTAAACAAACAATCACTCAAATTAATCACTTTAATATCCATTTTAGAGTTAGGAATAAAAAAAAAACACGTTTTGTGTTAGCAGAATTTAATCATAACCCAGGAGACTACGCTTCTACAGTGGATTTGAAAGATGCCTATTTCCATGTAGGCGTGTGGGGGAAACACAGAAAATTCCTCCGTTTTGCTTTCGCGGGAAAGGCTTATGAATTCAAAGCCTTACCCTTCGGTTTGAAGACGGCTCCTCGTACATTTACTAAATGTCTGGACGCAACCCTGACCCCACTTAGGAATCAAGGACTCAGGGTTATGAACTACCTGGATGACCTCCTGATTCTGGCTGGAAGCAGAATACAGGCCCAGTCACACTCCTGCAGGGTGATCTCTCACCTGGAGTCTCTCGGTTTTGTCATAAACCTACAAAAGAGTGACCTAACTCCATCACGGGTTACCGTATTTCTGGGAGTACAGGTCGACACCATCCGGTACAGAGCATGGCTCTCAAATGAACGAGTTTCCTCGATTCGCCATTACCTGGCAAAATTTAAACTGGATCAGCGGGTCCCCATGAAAACGTGCCAATGCCTTTTAGGCCTTTTAGGCCTCTTGGCGGCAGCCATACCCTGTGTGCCACACGCATTGCTGAAAATGCGGGTCCTACAAGTATGGCTAAACCAACAGACACAACCCGCCCTACCTGGTTGAGCAGGAAAGGTTTGAATAGACTCAGAGTGCCTGAGGGCCCTGGAACCTTGGAGAGACTTGTCTGTTTTCACGGAAGGGGTTCCGCTGGGAAGGGTGTCATCTCGTGTGGTCATCACGACGGACGCCTCAAAAACAGGATGGGGAGCGATCTGCAGAAATCAGAACGCCCGTGGCCTTTGGAATAAACAGGAAGTGAGATTACATATCAACTTCCTGGAATTGTTGGCCGTATTCCTGTCAGTAAAATACTTTTTTGGCAAAGGTCTGATTGCAAGGCAGCACGTCCTGGTGAAATCAGATAACAGGACCACAGTGTCCTTCATCAACAGGGAGGGAGGGACAAGGTCCCGAGCCCTCCTCGGACTGACGGAAGATGCTCACGTGGTGTGCTCCGAGAATCTTGTCACTCAGGGCGACTCATGTTCCCGGTGAACTAAATTATGGAGCGGATGCCCTCTCGAGAGGGCCTCTCTTGGCGTCAGAATGGAGACTGAACCCACGGGTCGTGGAACAGGTCTGGTCACGATTTGGGAGAGCTTCAGTGGACTTGTTCGCTTGCAGAGCTAGCTCACAGTGTGACCTTTACTTCTCTTTGAAGGAAACAGATGCACTGTTGGGAACGGATGCTCTGGCCCATGATTGGCCAGCAGGGTGCTGTACTATGCTTTTCCACCTGTCCCTCTGATCCAGGTGACATTGGAACGTGTACGTCAGGGAGCCCTCTCCCTGATTCTGATAGCTCCCAGGTTGCCACAGAAACCGTGGTTCCCAGAACTGATCTCAATGTTATCAGGGACACCATGGCAATTGCCTTCTCACAGGGACCTGCTGACTCAGGCACATGGGCAGCTTCTACACCCACGTCCGGAGTTGTGGCGGATTTCAGCCTGGCCTTTGAAGGGAACTGGCTGAGGGCCTAAGGCTTTGATTGCTTTTCTCTAAGTCGATCAGCAATAACATACACAAGGGAGTCCCTTGGTGTTTATGTTTGCTTGGGAGATGTTCAATGGAGTGGTTCCCCTCTCCTTTAACAGGTCTCCAACATCAGGATCGGTCCCACTTTGACAGTCCTAGTGAGTTGTCTGTTCAAGAAGCCTGGGGACTTGGAAGATTACCCTGTGCTCGAACTGGGTTTTCTACCTCCACATTGCCATCTGATCGCCAGTGGCGTAATGGGTCCCTTACTCTTTTCCTCCTGCTTCTCAGGATTTCCAGAGAAAAAAGGAGATGATGGGTAATCACACTAGCGGAGCACGCTTATGCAGTCTCTAGTTGGTGTTTCATCTATGTGTCCAGTGGTAACATCAAGCTGATGTTTCTACATGAGGCATTTTTTCTTCCCGGACTGTGCTCTCTCCATACCTTGAAGAGAGCAGCTGGGAGATGCCTGCCGTATTAAGGCAGATGTTCTCACATGCATTTTGCTGAGCATTTCAAGGGCGTGAATGAATTACGTTCCCATAGCATTATGTTGCACCGAGTGACATGACTGATAAGGGAACTGAAAGTTATGCACCATAACTCATGTTCCCTGAAGGAAGGGAACGAGGTGCAACATACCTGGCCCTTTCAATGCTGAAAGCTCGGTGAAGTGCATTTTGGAGATCGATGGATGGGCGTCAGCGCCTTAAGTACCCAGAGGGCGGGGTCTCTGGCGTGACGCTGACGCCCCTGCCGTAAAGGCGTGATTGTATTCCTTCAGGTAATCGCGTGGGGGCGCAATTCCCATAGCAATTATGTTGCACCTTGTTCCCTTCCTTCAGGGAACATGAGTTATGGTGCATAACTTTCAGTTTTGGGTGGTCTCTTCAAGTTCACATTTTCAGCCACATTCTTCTTAATTCCTCATCTGTAGGAGATGGAAACTGTACAGCTTTTCACAGGAACTATTTTTGTATGTTTTGGGTCTGTGATCAAACTCTCTTGTTGTAGCCACTGATTTAGTTTGGTCTGGTTGTTCATGCAGCCATGAACACAACAGGTTCCTGAACTCAGCACGGCTATTGTAGTAAACTTTACAGTTGTTAAATAAATGTGAACAAAACAAAAACAGAATTTTATCTGTTAAACTGAATGTAAATTAGTTTCATATGAATCATGGTCTGTGCCGCCATGCTTACTGCTACTTCCTGTTTAACAGGAAGTTGTACCAGAATCATTTAGACAGCAGAGCCCCCAGGAAGATAGAGAAAGACCTGATAAACAATCTAAAACACCCTCATTTAGCTGCCTGGTAGCTCTATCTGATGTCTCGTTGGAGATATAACAATTGAATACTATTAGACAGAACATGACTTCTAAATGACCCGATTAAGAGTTTAATGTTTCTAAAACATGTCAGAGAAAATAAGTTTGATAGAATAGTAAAACTATGGAAACCTTTTCCCATACTTGAATTATTTTTGGTCACAGCTTAATGAAGCTGTTTTTAATACACAATGTCTGTCTGTCTTTATGGAGAGATGAAAAAAATCTTCATGAACAATAATATTCAAGTGTTTGCTTCTCAAGTTTCCCCAAAACATTTGACTTTTCTCTGTTTCTCAGTCCACATGTTGTAAAAAAAACTGAGATTTTCTGTTGTGTTTGCACCTCCTTTCCACACACAAACTGAAAACAGATTTTCTACTAGTTCTTCTAAATGCTTTGTGCTGTAGAAACCAAACACAACATCAGAACTGTTTTTAATAACGGTTTTACATCTGTCTCAATTTGTCCACATCCTGTCTCCATTAAACTTTAATGGTGTTTTGAAATGCTTGGTTATTAATGGTTATTAAAGTGAACCAAAGAGCTAGAAAATGTTTAGCTGGTCGTTCTCTGTGTTTTCAACATGGGGTGTGTAGAGCTGGGCGTGTGTGTTGTGATGATCATCAGCTACAACAACAAGAGTCACCAAGTCAGGGTTAAAAAGGTCACTTTGTTGATGTGGCAGCCATTTTGAGTTGAGCTGACTACAAAACTGAAACAGTTTGAAATGTACGGTACATTCGGTGATTACGGTGCGTGTTTCATTGAAATCCATCCAGTGGTTCATGAGATAACTTACAAGCATGCACACACACAGTCCCCTTCTATCTTCATTGGGGGGATATTAACACCTAACTGATATCTACGTTTGGTTTATCCAGCCAACAGACATGAAAGTGCTTATAGTTATCAATATAGCACGTTTGACAAACACATTTATTTCACACTCAGACAGAGCAGAATGGGCATCAGGGCAGACAAATCTGATGTTATGGTGGGACCTTTATTTTTAACAAACATCTTGGCTTTTATTCTCACAATATTTGAGATATTTACTCAGGAATATGAATCTGTTGGACATAACTTATAGTAAAATGTACCGAAACAAAACTTCTGCAGCTGTAAACTTTTGTAAAACTTGAAAAACCCTCTGGAGGACAGAGACGCTGGACTCCAGTGGAAGAAGATCTTCCACATCTTTAGATCAGGGCTATTCAACTGGTGGCCTGGGGGCCAAATCAGGCCCACAGATGAACTCAGTTTGGGCCACCAATGGATTAATTTTTAAATAAAACTAGATTTTAAACCATAAAACTAGTTCACTTATTGACAGTAACCGATGTCCGGCCCCTGAGCTCATGGCTTTCAGTAACTGTGACCCCCCCTGAGCAATTTAGTTGAATAGCCCTGTTTTTTGTTTGTTTGTGTGTGTGTGTCTGTGTTGTTGTTGTTGGTGCTTTTTTTTGGGGGGGGGGGGGTCCCCAGCATCCAGTTTGCCTTAAAAAAAACACATGTTGTGCATGAGACTGCCAAAATTTATATAGATTTGACACCAAGAAACCACAGAGTGAGTTAAAAGTGCAGTCTAGTTTCATGTAGGGGGAGCAGTGCGTCGTGTTTTAGCATCAAAATGCAAAATATGAGTACAGTAGTCCCTCGCTACTTCGCGGTTCGTTTTTCGCTGACTTGCTCTATCGCAATTTTTCAAAATAAGATTGGACATGACACACAATTGGCTGGTTGATGGATGTGCTGCACGGTCGGCATGAATTTTTTTATTTAAAATGAATTATGTTAAATTATTTAGCACCTGCTGCACCTTTGTGCAGCCCACAATGCAGTAAAAGCTTCCTCCTGCAGCTGATCAGCTGTTCTCCATGCAGAGTGGAGAAGTGGGCGTGGCCAAGAGTGCTTGCAGGTGGCTGAGTGCAGCTGAGACATCATGACATGCTGTGCTCTTTTAGAGTGTTTAGAGTCTAGAAACATTGCTTAGAGTATTGCACGAGTGTGGGACGGGTTTAAAGCTGCTATATGTAACTTTTCTAACAATATATTTTAACATATTTCTTCACTCTGTCACTAGATTGATGTTAGAGAGGTAATCTCTGAAAAAAACTAAAAAAAAATATTGTCCCCTTGCTTCTCCAGGTGGTAAATAAGCATTTCTAAAAAGAAAAAGTGACCCGCCATTTTCCAGCCAATAAAAACAAAGTTTGTAACCAGCCAATAAAAACCAGAGCTTGAATTTGAATCAGCCAATAAAAACAGAGCTTGAATTTGAATTTCAACAGACCACAAGGGGGCAGAGCCATATATGGCTCTGAGGGGGAGGGATCAGAATGCTTTGCTTGTTGAAATTTTTTCTAAGTGCTGATGTTCTACAGAAACTGCAGACTTCACCTTTAAAATGCCTTAAAATATAAATAATAAAATAAACTACTACTTACTAATAAACTACTACCGGTACTTACTACTTGTACTACTATTCCTACTTCATGGTTTTTCACTTATCTAAGGGTTTCAGGGTATGGATCCTCCACGACAAACGAGGGACTACTGTATATGAATATGACTAAACCATCATGTATCAATAAGATGCCAGCTTTGTTATCAATACTATCAATATTTGGATCGATTCAAACACGACTAACAGACAGACAGCTGATGAGGGTGGAAAGAGTTGGTCATGTGTTCACAGTTGAACCACTAGGGTCTACAGTTACAGGTGACGATGACGAGTTGACTTGTTAACCTTCTATCTAAAAAACAAGAAGAAGAAACTTCAGCGGACTTCTCACCCACAGTTAGAGACACGTGGTGTCCTCGTGGTCCCTGAGTGATAAATTATCCAACAATAACTTCACACAGTCGTCCCTTAAAACAAGCGTTTGTGCTGTTTTCTTCTTCTGCTCCTTATTTGTCATGTGCTCTATTTCTTTATTTTATTCATTATTGTATCTTTGTCAACAAGGCCACAAACTCTTGTCCACTGAGGGGCTCAGCAGACCTCAGCAAAAAGGTAACAGGGATGACGTCTGCCACCGGCAGAGCAGAATGTCTGAATAACTGTTTCCAGCTCAAGTGAGCGTGTGCGCTCTGACGTCAGCCGCCCTCTGAGCAGCGAGGGACTTCCGCCGCTGCACTGCTGCCATCGTGGCCTCCGGCATGCCATGATAGCTGTCCGTCTCCTGAGAGTCCTCGCTGTTCTGAGACTTGGTGCTATCCTGCGAGTCCAGCTTCTGCCTCAGAGCGCGGCTCTGCTCCTCCTTCAGCTCCACGTAAGAACGAGAGAACGTGTGGAAAATGGACGTGACGGGGAACGCCATGAGGAGGATGCCGCTCAGGATGCTGCTGAGCGCCACCACCTGGCCCGGGATGCTTCTGGGCACCATATCGCCGTAGCCGACCGTCGTCATGGAGATGACCGCCCACCAGTAGCTGCCGGGGATGCTGGTGAACTCCTGCTTGGCTCCCAGTTCGCTCTCGGCAAGGAACACTAGCGGAGCGTATAGCGCCATGGCCACGCACAGGAACAGAAGCAGCAGGCCGAACTCACGCGTGCACCTCCTCACGGTCAGACCGAGCGTCTGCAGGCCCAACGAGTGGCGGGCCAGTCTCATCACGTAGAAGATCCGCAGAGCTCGGAGCACTCGGAGAACCAGCCCAACCTTCTCTAGGTAGTTGTTCCCCGAGCCGGCTGGTTTTCCTCCCACAGACAGCGAGTCCACGATGAGCGTGATGTAGTAGGGCAGGATGGCCACCACGTCGATGATGTTCAGAGGCGTGCGCAGAAACTCACATTTGCTCTGGGTCTGAATGAAGCGCAGCAGGAACTCCAGGGAGAACCAGGCAACACAGACCGTCTCCAGAACAAAGATGTTCTTACACCTCTGGGAGCAGACACCCTGCAGACGGGAGAGAAACAAACTCACGTTACAGATTGAAGTTAAAGGTTTAGGCCAAGAGCACCATGTATCAAACCTGTTATACGTAGAGATGTCACGTTGACGGTATATGAACAAGTTCAGCAACAATCTCACTAAACTGTGGCACATTTCTAAAACTGATTAGAGCTGATTGTTTTCTGACTTCAGCTGTTTGTGGCAACCATCTTATATGGAGAGGCCTTTAACAGTGAATCAATCGTGAATGTACATTGATTATGTTTTGAAAATCTTAAAATATGTTCAATGATTTCTGAGATATTTTGTTAACAGACCGACAAATTAAATTCTAAATAGGCAAAGGCAAAACTTTAAACAAATGTCCTGGATATGGATATACCCCACCTCTCACACAGTGACTACCAGTGACCCACACAACCTGAAAAGGAAGAAGCAGGTAAACATAATGGATGGATGGATAAATGGTCCTGGAATATGTTGTTAATGTGAAGAATGCATGTTGCAATCGGTCTCAGAAACTACCACACCAAATGTTATAGCTGTTACAACAATTTTAGGGCCAGTTTGATGTGGCAGCCATCTTGATCATTTTTATTTTAAAGCTAAATTCACTGTGGGTGTGCACTCAAAGATTTCTTTTTGAAAATTGAATAAAAATGTGTCTGGAGTTTTACGTCTGCAAACAGACAGACCCACGTGCACAGAGGAATAGGTAAACACATTATCCCTTCAGTTGACAGTTCAGAACATCACATACAGAACACCATGGACTGTGTGGATAAGGTGAAGGATGTCATCATGGAGACTGATGAAACAATGGTCTCTTGATGGCACATGCCCACTGCTCCACCTGGGTGTATCCCAGGTACAATGGGTGAAATGCAGAGAACCAATTTTGCCATTGTATGGGGAAATACAATGCTGACAACACATAGCACTTTACTTTACTTGGCATCACTCTTTATGTGCATTCCTGTTGATGAGGCAGTAGAGGTGGTCTTTTCAAGGTTAAAATCCGACACCATTCTGAGCAGCAGGACCACACTTTCCACAGAACAACTGTGTCAACTCTTGAAACTGTGCCTGCAGTCAACCTACTTCACATATGGGGAGCAATATGATAGGCAGAAACATGGGGGTGCTATGGAGTCACCAGTTTCTCATATACCAACCTGTACATGGAGGAGGTAGAAAAGAGAGCCTTGACGTCCTTTTCAGGGAGACCACCAAGTCATTGGTTCAGGTATGTTGATGACACCTGGGTTAAAATTAAATCTCAGGAAGTCCAACATTTCACTGATCACATCAACTCTGTGGATAAATATATCAAGTTCACACGAGAAGATGTAAAAATGGCAGGTTGGCTTTCTTGGACTGTGAGGTCTCAGTTTCTGATAGAGGAAATTTGCAAACTGAGGTGTACCGCAAACCCACCCACACAGACCAGTATTTACAGTTTGACTCCCATCACCCTCTGGAGCACAAGTTAGGAGTCATCAGGACTCTGTATCACAGAGCAGACAGCGTCCCCACTAACTCAGGAGCCAGACAGAAGGAGAAATCACACACAAAACAGGCTCTAGAGAAATGTGGATATCCTAACTGGGCCTTCCTGAAAGCAGAGAAGAAACCCAAACAGGACTCCAGCCAGCCATCAGGTGAAAAGAAGGAACCCAGACCCAGACCAGTGGTCATTCCGTATGTTGCAGGAGTTTCAGAGACATTGAGACGTTTATTTTCTAAACACAACGTCCCAGTGGCTTTTAAACCCCAAAATACATTACGGCAAAGACTGGTTCATCCCAAAGATCCAGTCCCCCGGCACAAACAGAGTAATATTGTGTATGCTGTTCAGTGTCAGGAGGGCTGTGATCAGTCTTACATCGGGGAAACTAAACAGCCACTGGCCAAAAGGATGGCCCAGCACAGAAGATCAACATCATCAGGTCAGGACTCTGCGGTCTACACTCATCTCCAGGCCAGCGGTCACTCCTTCAGGGATGAAGACGTTCACATCCTTGATAGAGAGGAACAATGGTTTGAAAGAGGAGTAAAGGAGGCCAACTTTGTGAGGAGAAACCATCCAAATGATCTAACTGAACATTGTTCAAACTGCTGGATCCACTATGAGAAGGTGCTATTTATATAACTGAGTTTGCTGCAGGGTCTCAGACTGAAGAAGACTTTTGGCTAAAAGACGAAATGTTTCAACAAGAAGAATCTATCCAGATGACCAGACTTAACTATTTTAGATTTTTCTACCTGGATTATTGAGCATGCATCAGGACATTATCCCACACCTTCACTGTTGGTTGGCTGGGCAACAAACGAAAAAGAAGAACGTGTCGGTGAAGCTGTTGAATAAACATGATTAAAAGCCTTTGATTTGATTCTTGTACTAAACCACTGACAAAAATATTACACTGTTAGATCTCAGAACAAAGAAAGGAAGTGTGTTTCCTCTCGGAACAAAACACAACAGAGTTGAGTGCTGAAAGATTCATGAGACTCAGAGCAGAAGCTTAGGTTGTTGAGTCTCGAAAAGCTCACACATCAAACCCGGCCATTGGAGAGCTGCACTTTATCTGACAGGAGAAGATGACAAGAATGAACTGTAACTGTGGAGTTTTCAGCTGAAATGCTCCCTCTCCTTTTTGAAAAATGATCAAAAGCATCCAGAAATATTTGAAGCTCTAATTACAAAAGTTGCTCAGGTATTACATCAAAGTCGATCTGCAAACTACTCAAACTGTGGAAACAGTTTTCATAGTTGTGTCAATAGATTTACAAATGGTGATGCTTTATCACCCGTTGGAGGGAACAATGCTCTCTCTCTCTCTCTCTCTCTCTCTCTCTCTCTCTCTCTCTCTCTCTCTCTCTCTCTCTCTCTCTCTCTGTGTGTGTGGGGGGGTGCTTTTTCATGTGCCTGTTAGCAAAATATTACATTAACCATTGGACAGATTGTAGCAAAACTTGCAGAAGATAGCCATTCAATGTACATCTATAGCTAATACAGTTCAAAATGGCTGCCACAGACAACTGAATCTGGAACACACAAATAGGCAATAACTCAACTATCCATCTGTTATCTTCCTCTTATTCCGAAATCAGATCACAGAGGCAACAGCTTGAACAGGGAGGCCCAGTAATCTCTTTCCACAGCCATCTCTTCCAGCTCTTCTGTGAGGACTCCAAGTTGTTCCCAGGCCAACCGAGAGACAAAGGCCTGTTCCAGTTGGACCTGCCCAAAATACCTCCCTAGGGAGGCACCCAAGAAGCATCCTTGCTGAACCACCTCAAATGGCTCCTCTCGCTGTGGAAGAGCAGTGGTTCTACTCCAAGTCTCTCTTGGACAACAGAACATCTCACCCCATCTCTAAAGGAGAGTCCAGCTACCCTGCAGAGGAAACTCATTTCAACAACTTGTATCCACAATCTCATTCTTTCAGTCACTACCCAAAGTTTGTGGCCACAGGTGAAGGTAGGAATATAGACCGACCATTAAACATAGAACTTCACCTTACAGCTCAGCTCTCTCTTCACTACATTGGACCGGCACATACTGTAGTCCCCAATATTGCAGATGCTGCACCAATCCATCAGTCAATCTCACACTCCATTCTTCCCTCACTCGTCAACAAGAACCTGAGATTCTTGAACTCCTCCACTTGAGGCTGTTTTATGAAATATTATTTATAAACATTTATGAATTTTTATTCATAAATGTTTTATGAAATATTATTTATACAGGATCGAGAGATCGGCAAATCTTCAAAAGAAATCACAACTCATACTCAGACTTCACACAGGAAACTGTTTTCTGCTAGAATAAATGCTCTTTATTTTATCACAGAAAATCCATAGCAAGCAAGCAAATGCAACACACATGCATCCCAAACTTCATACAATGATTAACGCTTAAACAAAGACTCTTACCGTTTGACACGAGAGTGGATTGGAGAGCCGTTTTCAATCCCAAAGGCAGAGTGGGCGTTAAAACAAACAGGCGATTACTCATCCCCGGTAGACTCTGACTCTGGGGGTCCAGGCTGTCTCTTTATATTCCTTTTTAGATAAGGATTGCGTGCAGAACAGAATGGGTCAAATTCTGTTCTCAGACAATCACCCAGTTTCAACAGGAACTGGACATTATCTTAGGAACTGGACATTATCTCAGTATCTCCCACTCACCTCTAATCAAATCGTTAGAACAAAACTCCGGAGATGATGAGATCAAAAAACTGATTATTCCTATAATGATGAAATCAGCACAGTTTAACTTCTTATCTCCCAGCTCCCCGGTAGTGTGACAGATATAGGGGAAGTTCTTCCCTTGAAACTACACACAATGTCTGGACATTTCAGACTGATCAGAGAACAAACTTATTTATCATTATTCATTCCACCCTCTGGTCTCTGATCAGTACTGAAAATGTTCACCCTCCATTTCATATATACATTAAATCAAATTTTGAAAAATTTGTCCTGTTATTCCGAGGTTTACCCCAGTAAGAATTTGCCACATTTCCAATGCAAATTATAAAAATGCATCCCTATTTTCCCCCTGTTCAATAACGTGAATGTAACGTAACGTACCATTCCATCAATAGTGTCAACAACTAACACATCAGTCAAACAGGTAGTGTCAATTTTAATGGTACTACCCCGTTTATTCCTATTAATTTTGAATATGATAAATTTTATTGTAAAAAATATATACAAATTTAAACAAATTAATATAGCAAAGCACAATATTAATTGTTGCACATCATAGGTTATGTTTGTCTGTGGCTCGAGCCAATAACTGTACAACCTTCACCACTCATGATGGTTAAGAGTGGTTACCATCCTCTGAAAACGTCCCATTTGCACTCTTGCATGTAACACCTACAAATTACATGTAGTCCAGTTTACCACCACTGAAATGTCATGTCCGTCGAGACACTTTCTGCATATGTAGAAAGTACAAGGACTGCTCACATTCATCACCACTTATGATTGATTCGCAGGAAATTCAAAGTTATCCTGTTTTCTGACACGGTTCATCTGTTTCCATAGTAGTCGGCAAGGTCCCTTTTTCTCCTCCAGGACACGTCTGGGTGTTGCGGAGGAGAGGTCACCTAGCAGCACCCATGAGACGATACCACCCTCACTGCACTTTCCAGGTCTGGACATGCCGTCCTCTGCACGTCTCTGATCCTCCCACCAGCAGATGCCAAGGAAACACTAAGCTGTAAAGAAACACAATGCTTTTTGACAAATAGAATGACTATAATTAGTTTTCCCTTAGATAAAAGGTTTCATTTTTACTTTTCCCACCAAAACTGATTTGACCTGTAGGGGTCTCTCTACCCCAAACTCAAAACGCCCCTGTTTTAACCCTTTTACACCTAAGCCTCAAATTTCCGCCTGGCATTTTTTACTTGTTTTTCACTAGAAAATATGAAGAAAATGTTCTATGGACAAGTGCTTCAGCACATTTGTTCAGAATATTTAGATCTTTCAATATCTGGCATTATTTTACATTATACTTGTTAAAAACCATTTATTAAAACTGTTTAACATCAAGAAAATCAATAAGCGAAATTAGATTTTAGAGATTTTATGCAAATAAAACACTGCATTTGAACATGAATTACAGATTTTGCATCACAAATTAACAATTTCAACACTATAGAACATATTTACAATGTTTTTTTTATTCTCACTTATTTTTACAAATAAGAAACAGACTAACAATTCAAATTATTTACAGGCGAATTTCCCCTCCCTACATTTCTCATTATCTTCTACACAAACAAAGTACAAACTGATGAATACTATATGTTATAGACTTGATATACTATTCCAAAAACAAAATAAAATATAATAAATAAAATAAAACTATATCCTATTATATGTACCCAGTATAAAACAATTATCCACCAAATAACAGCCCTCATTCATTCAGAAATAAAATTCAAAAAGTTATTAGATTGTTAGATCAAATGTTTTTTTCAGCTTTTTCTTCAGAAGAACAAAAATAAACTTCTCCAAATTCAAATCATCCAGGAATCTTCTTATTGTCTTTTTATTCCTTGATTTGACATAGTTTTATCTGAATCTCTGCTCTGTTGCTCATGTTTTTCCTGCTCAAGCTGCACTCTGTTCGTGCTGAAGACAAAAGACTCGCTTTCCCAGGCGCGTGCAGCTCTGGGAGAGTGACTACCGTAACTGTAGCAAAAAGAGCCTAAAAGCGCACTTTTTTTTCTTTCAAACACCGTTTGAATTTTTCTGATAGCACAAACGGTTGCAGAGTTACGGTAATCTAAAAATAGCTTGGGAAAACGTGTGGAAAAAGTATCGTCAGCGATAGCAGCGGTGTTAAAGGGTTAAATGGAGCGTCATTCCTGCCAATAAATCCATGTCCAATATCCATTATTCAAAACTTAGCAGGTCTGACAGATCAGGGTACAACTGTGACTTTCTGTTTTTCACCTTTCCTTTTTTCTTTTTCTGTTTCACAACTTGCACCCTCACTGCTTCATTGTTCTCTAAAGACTCAGAGTCAGAGGACTTTCTGTTTTTCTCCTTTCCTTTTTCCTTTTTCTGTTTCACAACTCGCACCCTCATTGCTTCATTGTCCTCTGAAGACTCAGAATCAGAAGAGACCTCCGCCACTCTGGTGGTCTTATTTTTGTTCCTGACCATCTGTTCTGGTTCACACGGAGGTGCAGAAGGAACAACAGAAGTTTGAAACACATCTCTCAATGCTTGAGTCAGATGTTCCACATCTCTCAATGCTTGAGTCAGATGTTCCACATCGAATCTAGCACACTAGACTTTTAATCCCTTTTTCTGACATTGTTTTTTCAACTCTTCTGTTGGTAATCCATCTATTTCAAATGTTGGGACCCCAGACTGTATTAAAGCTTTCCATAAAGCAGAACGAGTGGGTCTCTGTGAATTATTTTGTCCGTCCCTTTCTGGCCCACGACCCATATGTTGAGAACCATACTCCTGTTTTTCTACTTTTTCTGTTCTCCAGTCTTCCAGTGTTCCTAACTCCATGATTTGGCTACGAATTTCCGACATAGCAACATCAGGTGCCCCCAACATTACAGTCAACATTACAGAGCGATAGTGTACAAGGGCTGTTCTTATCAATTGATCCCTCACAGCCTTCGGAATAGGTAGCAGTTGATACTGATCCACAGCAGCGACAGTTAAAGCATCCCTCACACACAATCGAACCAATCTTTGTACACACTCCCGAAGAGTGACCCACTGTCCTGTTATCTCTGGCCAGTCAGTGAGAGCTGGATAAACCTGGTGAACAGCTTCAGCATAAATGTCAAATAGAGATCTAGAATTATTCCCTAAATCTCTCCCTTCTCGACGGAAATTAGCATTCACTGTAGCTTCTGTGGACAACCCAGCAAAAGACATCCCATCCCCCGCATCTATTTCCACCTGTCCTCCCCCTTCCTCAATTAATCTTGACAAACACACATCTGTATGTTCTCCCGGCTGCTGACGGAACCTCCTGGACAAGTAAACTACTTCTTCCTGAGTGTAATCCTCAGTTATCATTCTCAGTTCAGGCTGCGGTTGATTTTGTGGGACAACATCCATAACTTGTACACCATTCTCATAAACAAGTTGACCATCTGCGTCTACTCTTGCTTATAAGACATCTGGTCTCACTATCTGTTCCTACCTCCTCCATTGCACTGGTTTCACACTTTTACTGCGGGATGAGGAGCGTAATGAGGAATTAGTGGACCTTCTTCTTCATCACTTACATTATCTTCCCACAAATTTCCATCCCAGCTAGAGGGATTCCATCCCGTTCCTAACCCAGCTACAAAAGCCCATACTCTTTTAGGTGATACAGACCATTTCCTTTTCCTCTTTTTAACATGGAAACCTGAGCCACTGCTTCTTCCGCAATCCGGGCCATGTCTTCTAGCTGTGTAGTTAACAATTGCACATGCTGACGCTGTAATGAAGAGGCCAACTCAGCTTCTTCTAATGCCTTTTACTGTTTCAAAACTTCTGTTAGACTTTGTTGATTAATTTCATTCTGCCGTTTCCAGGCAGCAGCAAAGACCTACAAACGTCATTACAGCCCTTCCCCAGGCATTTTCTTTTTCACGTCTATTGCTCATAGAACTTCTAACAAAGTTTCAGGGTCTCCGTCTCGTAGAGACCCTTCCCAATGCTCAGAGCGTCCCGCTCCATCCCTCAAGCACAATGCTATAGACTGATAACAGGGTATTCCCCATCCTGGTACTATTTCAGTCTTTTCCTGTGTCTCATCTCCCTTCGCTGATTTTCTCTTGAACATTCTTTTGAACATTATGCAATCTCTCTTTGTAATCCTGCCGACAACGCCAAAAATGTTTTATGAAATATTATTTATAAATGTTTTATGAATTTTTATTCATAAATGTTTTATGAAATATTATTTATACAGGATCGAGAGATCGGCAAATCTTCAAAAGAAATCAGAACTCATACTCAGACTTCACATAGGAAACTGTTTTCTGCTAGAATAAATGCTCTTTATTTTATCACAGAAAATCCAAAGCAAGCAAGCAAAAGCAACACACTTGCATCCCAAACTTCATACAATGATTAACGCTTAAACAAATACTCTTACCATTTGACACGAGAGTGGATTGGAGAGCCGTTTTCAATCCCAAAGGCAGAGTGGACGTTAAAACAAATGAGTAATTACTCATCCCCGGTAGACTCTGACTCTGGGGGTCCAGGCTGTCTCTTTATATTCCTTTTTAGATAAGGATTGCGTGCAAAACAGAATGGGCCGAATTCTGTTCTCAGACAATCACCCAGTTTCAACAGGAACTGGACATTATCTCATGAACTGGACATTATTTCAGTGTCTCCCCTTCACCTCTAATCAAACCGTTAGAACAAAACTCCGGAGATGATGAGATCAATAAACTGATTATTCCTGTGATGATAAAATCAGCACAGTTTAACTTCTTATCTCCCAGCTCCCCGGTAGTGTGACAGATATAAGGGATTTTCTTCCATTGAAATTACATACAATGTCTGGACATTTCAGACTGATCAGAGAACAAACTTATTTATCATTATTCAGAGGCAGAACCTCACCCTTGACCCAAAGTGAGCAATACACCCTATTGTGGCTGAGGACCATGGCCTCAGATGTGGAGGTGCTGATTCTCATCCCAACTGCTTCACACTTGGCTGCAAACCACTCCAGTGAGAGCTGAAGATCACGGCATGATGACTGCAATAGGACCACATCATCTGCAAAGAACAAAGATGGAATCCTGAGGCCACCGAATTGGACTCCCACCACCTCCTGGTTGCAATGAGAAATTATTTCTATAAAAGTTTTAAACATAATCATGACAAAGGTCAGTCCTGGCGAAGTCCAACTCCTACCATGACATCCTATCCTGGGGTCCAACTTTAGGCAATGCAAACCAAACTCTCGCACCGCATTTATAGGGACCGAACACCCTGTAGCAGCAGGCATCATCCCATACACACGGAACAACCTCCACAGCGTACCCCGAGGAACACGGTCGAATGCCTTCTCCAAGTCCACAAAACACATGTAGACTGGATGGGAAAACTCCCATGACCCATCGAGGACTCTAGTGAGGGTAAAGAGCTGATCCAGTGTTCCATGGCCAGGATGGAACCTGCATTGTTCCTCCTGGAGCTGTGGTTCGACCAATGATAGGACTCGCTTCTCCAGTACTCGTATAAAGTCCAGCCTCTCTCAAGGAGGTTAGTTCCAGAGTTTATGCGTTGAGGTGAGCGTCAGTACCTCTCAACTAGGGATGTAACGGTACATGTGGATGTACCGAACCGTTTCGGTACGGCACGTTCAGTTCGGTCCACCTGCGTACCGTTTCGGTTATTTTTTCACTTATTAAATGTTATTAACGGGAGAATATGTGCGGCGCGGAACTAAATTTCCTGGGCGCGTTTCAGCACGGTGCTATGATCTTGCAGCACGTGTAGCACGCATAGCATTAGCAGCCTAGCATGCATCTCGTTGCGGTCTCCTATTTGGGAACGTTATGGCTTTCTTGTTAAAAGACGAGCGCAAATCCAAAGCTGTGTGTTGACGTTGTTTCACAAAGACTGGGATCTGCAGCAGCAAAACGTCTAATGTTAACGCGCTTGAAACGACGTTATCCGAACGTGAACGAAGAAAAGCAGCTTGTTGCAAAGACCGCTAACAGCAGCTGCATTTAAACATCCTTCATCAGGTAATTCAGATCGGTCCAGATCAATAACATAAACTGTAGGAGTTTTTAAAGCTCTGGATCTACGTCTGAATGTTTGTGATACGCAGGCTTTAAAGTTCTTGAGCGTCGCTATGACATCCATCACGTCAACACTTCAGCCAAAAAGTTCTGAAATTTATGAAAAAGTTAAAACTGATATTGTCAACAAGCCCTGGAGCTGATTAAAGCCCTGCCCTGATGATGATGATGAAGACCGATAGATTCAACCACCTCAACCGTTCAAGAAGAGGTATTGTTCTTTTATTATTATTATTATTATTATTATTATTATTATTATTATTATTATTATTACTATTATTATTATTATTATTATTATTATTATTATTGTTGTTGTTATTATTATTATCATCTAATTAATCTTTTTTATTTAAAATCATAAGCTTATTAGCTTTTTTTACCTCTTTGTGTTTTATTTCTTGTCTGGGGCAGAGATAGCAGCTGTCTTCTTCCTCTTCAGGGACATCCACCAGAGATCACCTGCATCTAAGAAGTATGTGATGACTGAACTCTGAACTTTTCCAGGGACCTGTCCCACCTGGGGGAGCAGGTCCAAGAAGAGGTTGTGAGTAATGAGGACAAATACAGCCACACTGCTGCTGCTACTGTTGTTATTGAGATGATTTTCTCCACCACTGGAGATATTCACTGCAACTAGATCTGTGCTTTTAGCAGAAAATGTGGACAAGTTGGTCTTTTTGGACAAAAACTTAAAACTTGATTAGTTAGATTGTAAACAGTCTGTTGCTGCTTATTGTTCTGGTTCTGACTGTTATTGTATTTGTTAAGATTTTTGTTATTGTTAGTATAGTTTATTTATTATAAAGAGTGCCGTTTATTTAAAATATCATCCAAATGGGTCACTTTTATTTATTTTTATACAAACGTACTTTTGGCATATTTTCAAAATAAACATTTTGTAAGTCTTTTATTTGTCTTTTTTGTTGTTGTTGTACCAAAAATAAACCGAACCGAGCCCTCCTTGAAACTGAACCGAACCGAAATGTGATTTTAGTGTACCGTTACACCCCTACTCTCAACCTCACACACAAGCTCAGGCTCCTTCCCTGCCAGAGAGGTTACGTTCCATGTCCCAAGAACCAGTTTTGGTAAGCCAGGGTCAGAGCGCCAAGCCTCCGCCTTCGTCCACTGCTCATGAAGTCATGCACCTGACTTGTATGGCCCTTCCTGCAGGTGGTGGGTCCACAGGAAGCTATAACTCAACTTTTGTTGAAATATGTTCTTAAAATGTGGTGTGGTTGTAGCTGAGAGTTATTTGAAAAACATTTTCCAAGTGCTACTTATTGTGTAACATATTTTCTTAAAGCTTTAGCATTAACTTTGTTTGTCTGTTAGCAACACATCTTACAAACCACTGGATTTAGGTTAGTTACAGTATACTTTCATAAAGTAATCATCAGATTAATGTCTACAACTGACTGACTTTTGATATGAATCTAATTCAAGGTGGTTACCACAGCTCATCCACATCCTTTAGCCGAGTTATAGCTGTAGCTATAAACGGTAGTTGAGGGTCAGTGTGACATATGGACACATCTTTCGTTACTTTGTGCATACTGTGTTTTTCCAGGTTTGACCAAAATGACTTGATTTCCAAGGAACGGTGGAACTTTTTATATACATATATATTTCTTTTAATTAATGTATTTATTTATGGGTCCGAGATGGTGTAGAGGCAGGGCAGCCGGCTAAGGACCGGAAAGTCCCAGGTTCGATCCCTGGTCACTGCATACCTCGTTGTGTCCCTGGGCAAGACACTTAACCCCGAGTTGCTCCCGGTAGGACTGGCTGGCGCCTTTCATGGCAGTCTGCCGCTACCGGTGTATGAATGTGTGTATGAATGGGTGGATGGCTGGCATTGTGAAGCGCTTTGGGGCCCCTCATAGGGGGTTGGAAAGAGCTCCATTTACCATATTTATTTATTCTATCTGATGATTTTTGGAGGGACTATAGGGAAACTGTCATGAAAAAAAACTAACTTAAAAAAAATGTATATGCTGAGCAAAATTTACAACTTTATAAGTTTCATGGTTCATAGATTTGCTGTCCATAGAGGTTGTGTAAAAACTTGAAGTCAGCTGATCAGCAGAGCGTTAAATGCTGCTTATTAAGTTAAATTTGTGTGTGAAGTGCAGATACGTTGGCAAACCTTTTCCTGTGAGTTTGCTCCGTCAGCCTCATGTATTTTTTAAAACGTACACTTAGTTTTTTGCATGTGGCATGAGGTTTTTTGGTGCCCTGTAAAGCCATTATGGAGCGTGAATGACGGATCAGCAGAACTGCCGCCGCAGTTTCTCACACGGCAGCAACAAATCACCCGAGTGCTAAGTTCATTGAAAAGGTGAGAGAAAATGAAT
This sequence comes from Garcialebias charrua, assembly GCA_038048925.1. NCBI lineage: Eukaryota > Metazoa > Chordata > Actinopteri > Cyprinodontiformes > Rivulidae > Garcialebias > Garcialebias charrua. Next base: position 10,238 of record JBBPBX010012717.1, on the reverse strand, counting down.
CCTATCAACTTTAAATTTGAAGCATTTTAAAAAGTTGACCAAACAGGTGTACAACAACAATTCCTCTGGTTTGTTGTACTCAGCGTAAAAGTGAAATCTGACAAATATTACATTTTCCAAGTGGAACAGTGGATGATAAGAATACAGCAAGATCAAAACTGTTTTACAGCTGACCGTCGTCTTCCTCCTCAGGTGAAACACTGATTACACGTTTATTGCCTGGATGGAGGTGCCTGCTAAAGTTCATTTATTTTTGAAGAAATTAAAGACCTCTCTCCATGTCAGCCATATAGATGGCAGCAACAGCAACATCCCTGGAAGTCCTTGGTGGTTTCTTTAAATATACAGTAGTTGGTTGTTTGTTGGTATAAAACAAGAACTGCTCTTCGCAGAACTTTAAACTGGAGTCCAAGCAAATTGGAATGAACAGAGAGATGGTCTCATGCCTCAGCAGGTTCTGTATGTGGCTTCAAACTGGCCTCTGGAAATAATCTTGTAACTACTGTACAAGGCTCAAAGATTACTCCTCTCAAACATCCCCCTAACATGTATACAGTACATGTTTATGATCAACCCCCCGGTCAACAACTGGCCGCACTGGTGAGCGATCAACACAGAGGTGTCTCTGTCTCCTCCACCTGTGAGTGTTGCTGAAGCAGGAGGAGAGTCAGAGGAGAAACACTCTGCAGGTTGGTGGAGAGTTGGAGGTAACCAGGAAAACCTGGAGTGGAGTTTTAGTGGCTTGATCCTATTAAAGGGGACCAAAGATGCAAAATTCACTTTTTAATGTTTTTTTTTACTCTACTTTGGGTGTTTACTTCTTAAAAAAAACAGTCCTAGGGCCAAAGAAATGCACCCAGTGGTTTATTTACTCTAAGTAGATTTATTTTTCAGGGATATAAATGTCTCGTTTTCAAATCCTGCGGTTTGTGACGTCACAAGCCGCAGCCACAACCCACCCCAAACCTGAGTTCAGCCCCTCACCTAGCAACCCTGGTTTGGCTCAACCCACTTCAGTATAAAAGACGTGACGGTTGTTTTTCCTGATTTCATCTCATCTTTTGTTTAAATGTTCTTAATTTCATGTGTACAGCACTTTGTTGCAGCTGTGGTTGTTTTAAATGGCTTTATAAATAAAGTATAATTGTTATTTTTACGTTTTAGTTCAATTTTTAGCGTATTAGCGATCGCTCCCAACGAGCAGCCGGCAGACATAAAACGAGCAGATCACCGCTGCCTGACCATGCAACGAGCGGAGCAAAGCGGGCGGGGATTGGACATGCCGGCGAAGGGACCATCTGCCGCCGGGAGCTGCTAGCTTTTGAGGACCGTGCTCCGATCAGAGGTTGCCTCATACGGATAAATTATCTGGAAACACTCTGTGAACTTTGTGTATGTGTCTGCGATCGCTCCCAAAGCGCTGCATGCAACGAGCGGAGCTAAGCGGGCGGAGGAGGAACGAGCTAACATTAGCCTCGGATTCGGGTGGGCTAATGCTAACAGGTGCAGCAAATGGCGGCGCGCGCATACGGCTTTCGGTAAGTTATCTTAAGCTAGCACTAGCCATTTCTAAAGTGCATGAAATGCTAACGTAAACCCTTTGGAGGGCGGAGTTAATGTAAACAGATTTTTGAAGGGCGTGGCCTTCAGAGCTCATTATCATAAACCGGTCGTTCTGAACGGAAGTGAGAAAAGGCAGAACTAGAAAGGGGATATTTTATTATCTAAGAATTATTTTGTGTATTAAATTGAATGAACATGGTCTGGATAGCCCACAGACATACCATAAAAATTTATAAAACCAATATTTGGTCCCCTTTAATCAAGTGGAATGGATTTGTTCATGAAGAAAGAGAAACTGCGCTTACTGAGCTAATGTTTCATAGTAAATGTGGGGGGAGGGTCCAAATTAATGTTTTTGTTTGGGTTTTTTTGTATGAGGGAGGGACATGTCCCCTTCACATATAATAGTTGCAACGCCTATGGACAGAAAGTCCATTTGTGCTTTTATATAACTCTCAACAACCTAGCTCCATCTTATATTGCAGATCTTATGGTTCCATATTTTCCTAACAGAGCACTTCACTCTCAGACTGAAAGGTTTACTTGTGTTTCCTAAAGTTTCCAACAGCAGAATAGGAGGAATATCTTTCAGTTCTTGCAAGAATATTTTGCAAAAAGATCTGAAGTTCTCGACCTTGACCTATCTAAGTGGCTTTAAACATCTGTTAAAGCTTCAGTATGTAGCTTTTTTTATGAACATATTTCTTCACTCTGTCACTACCTCCTGACAGACTGATGTTAGCCAGGTAATCTCTGAAAAAAAATTAAAATATTGTCCCCTTGCTTCTCCAGGTGGTAAATAAGCATTTCTAAAAAGAAAAGGTGACCCGCCATTTTCCAGCCAATAAAAACAGAGTTTGTAACCAGCCAATAAAAACAGAGCTTGAATTTGAATCAGCCAATAAAAACAGAGCTTGAATTTGAAATTCAACAGACCACAAGGGGGCAGAGCCACATATGGCTCTGAGGGGGAGGGATCAGAATGCTTTGCCTGTTGAAAATATTTCTAAGTGCTGCAGTTCTACAGAAACTGCATACTGAACCTTTAAGTTCTTGGCAAAAATCAATGCAATCATACCCTTATGCATGCTCAATAATCCAGGTAGAAAATTTTAAAAAAGCTAAGTCTGGTCCTCTGGACATTAAAAAAATAAAATAAATAAAATGTAGAAACGTTTCGTCTTTGGTCCGAAAGACTTCCTCAGTCTGAGGTGCTGTATTCCACTTTGGACATGTCTGCCTGCCTGGGAGGAGTCGACGAGGGACACGCCCCCAGAAACCATCTTGGCTACAGCAAACTGGTTGGTCCACATAAGTTGCTTACTTGGTGGGTTAACTTCAGTGTGCTTTGGACTACTCTGACTGAGGAAGCCCTCTGGAGTGAGGGTGAAACGTTTCTGCTAAAAAGAAACTGTCCAGATGAACTGATTGAGAATGAGCGGATTTGATACCTGGACTATTGAGAATTAACTTTCTTGTCTTGAACCACTTTGGACATGTCTGCCTGCCTGGGAGGAGTCGACGAGGGACACGCCCCCAGAAACCATCTTGGCTACAGCAAACTGGTTGGTCCACATAAGTTGCTTACTTGGTGGGTTAACTTCAGTGTGCTTTGGACTACTCTGACTGAGGAAGCCCTCTGGAGTGAGGGTGAAACGTTTCTGCTAAAAAGAAACTGTCCAGATGAACTGATTGAGAATGAGCGGATTTGATACCTGGACTATTGAGAATTAACTTTCTTGTCTTGAACCACTTTGGACATGTCTGCCTGCCTGGGAGGAGTCGACGAGGGACACGCCCCCAGAAACCATCTTGGCTACAGCAAACTGGTTGGTCCACATAAGTTGCTTACTTGGTGGGTTAACTTCAGTGTGCTTTGGACTACTCTGACTGAGGAAGCCCTCTGGAGTGAGGGTGAAACGTTTCTGCTAAAAAGAAACTGTCCAGATGAACTGATTGAGAATGAGCGGATTTGATACCTGGACTATTGAGAATTAACTTTCTTGTATTCAGCATGCATTGCAATCATGTTCCTGTTTTTAGTTTTCAACACCGCTTTATAGTTGTTGTTTTTTTGTTTTGTTTTTTTCACTACTTTTCCTTTTAACTGTCCTTTTGGTTGCTATTTTGTTGTGATTTGTTAAAATAAATAAATCAATTTAAATTTGTATGCCTCTTTTGTGACTGTCCCCGAGGCTCAGTGGGATTAACCTGTATAAATAAAGGTTGAATGAATGAAAGTTTACAGGCTCCTCTCTTGTGGAACTAAGGAGCCAAGATGGTCTAGAGGCAGGGCTTTTGACTACGGACCCGAAGGTCGCGGGTTCGCGCCCCGGCCACTACCCAGCTTGGGGTGTCTATGAGTGCACACCTATTTCTCCAGCTCCCCGGGCGCTTTCGGGCTGCTCACTGCACCACCTGGTAGGTGGTTGGGTTAAATGCAGAGACGAATTTCGTCTGTGTATGGGAACATACGCAGATGACAGGAATAGACATTATTATTATTATTATTAACTTCCAGCTTCCGTCCGTGAGGCTGACACCTCATCTGATGAAGACCTAACTGTTTTTGTCCTGATGTGTAAAACTTTCTCTCTGTCTGCACAGCCTTCAGATAAGATAGACATTTCTGGAAAAACTTGTAGAACAACAAACTTTGAGCTCATCCCTTGGATCTCCATGTTCTTTTGGCAACCCAGACCTTTGAGAACTCTGTTCCAGGAAGATAATTCAGACTGGAGCTCAGATCTAACCACATGCTGCCGTTACAGAACCAAATCAGATGCATGCGCTCAAATCCAAACGCTGAATTATTTCACTCGTTTCCACATGCCCAGCAGTATGTTTCACACTTTCTGTCCTCGAGGGGATCTGTCTTCACAAACCCAACAGACACAATCTCTTTTGTTTGAGCGTATTCGTTTGAGCTTTTCTGGCTGAGTGCACGTCTCACGCCCTGCTGCCCGTTCAGCATGCTGAGCAGCCTCGAAACGAATGCAGACGCACCACCAAGGATCAAATTAAAACCTCACAATCATCTGAGCCATCGGGGGGGACTCTGACCCAATCACAGCTGAAGACAAGCGTGCAAAGCAAACCGAAGCCACCGTCTCCTCTGATCCACGAGGAAACGTTGGACTGTGTTTACTTCCACTTGCTTCCGCTTGAATTGATCTGTAGATGATTTTCATTTGGTCACCTCTCCGAGCTTCGCTTCCCCCAGGGAACTGACGGCTCTCTGGGGTCTGAGTTTGATGCTCAGGTGGAGGACTTCTGAGGTCTAGATGCTGATTTCATCAACAGAGGGTTCCCTGTGTGCGTCCAGATGCTGAAAGCAGGTGAAAAGTTCATCCTGAGCTGCAGGTGGGTTAAGATGAAAGAACAGTCAGAATGATACAAATCCTGATGTATGACACTACAGTGATGAGACTGTGGAGAGTAAATGAGTTTTGATCTCATCTGATCCTTTCTGTGATACATTACATTCAGAAATCCACAAGTTTGTGCCCACAACCCCCCCGAGCGAGCTGCCCCGCCTTCAACTTGAATTTAATAGATTGTTCTCTTCTGGAGGAGGAAATAGCCGCAGCAGGAATGACAACATTTATTTCTCTTGATTTCAGATGTGACTGACGACACAGTCTACACCTCACCATCCTCATCTCGTTAGCGTGCAGCAGCTGCGAGTGCTGTCTAACCTGTCAACGAGGCTCCTGCATCCGTTCTGCACTTTGTGACAGTTATGTCCTTGAGGCATATAATTGCAATTATTTTTTTTGTCCCTTTGGGGGTTTGGTTAATTATATATTTTGTAATTAACTTTAAATTGTTTTAAGCTGTGGTGTTTTCTGCTCACACTCTCATTTTGCTCTTGCTCATACCAGGGTGCGTCTCAACTTGACGTGGTAATTTTTTAAACTTTTGTCTGTATTTTGTAGTAACTTTGGCTTGGTGGGACCAGTTGTCCTGTTTTCACTATTCCTTTTGCTGTATGTGTTTTTTTAAAGGCTTTTTCTAGCTTTAGTCAGGTACCAGCAGTAGCTTTGACAGCCCTGTATAGGGCTGTCAAAGCTGTCAAAGCTGCTGTACCTAACCCTAACCCTTTTTGTTCTAACCGAAGGGAACCAGGATGAGAACATCAGGCCCAGAGGACGAAAATCATTTGATGTAAATATTTATAAGCTAACGTCCCCCTAAACTGAAGAACTTGTAATCTGCTGTTTGTCTCATGACAAATGATCAAATCCTTAATTATTAGTCATTTCTGCTCCTCAAACCAGGCTGAGTGGTGGTTTGGTTGATTTCCTGAATCAACAGTTTTTCAAAATTCTTCCCTTCTCAATATATTTTTATTTTTGTCAAGATCCTTTTTTAGGACTTTAATGAAAGTGGATTAAGGACGGTCCCTGTGATGGACGGAAGAACTGTCCAAGTGTCCCGATAGACTGAGACCTATCCAGGTGTGATGGACTGGAGACCTGTCCAGGATTTCCCCCACCTCTCATACAGTGACTGCTGGATATGGACCCCAGTGAACCGAAAAGGAAGAAGTGGGTCAAATTTATGGACGGAAGGGTGGATTAGAGGACGTGGCATGGGTGATCTTATTTTTGTTTTACTCTTTCCTCAGGCCAGCTGTGGTCAGTGTAGTGTACAATCTGCTGTCAGAGGACGACAGAGCACTGTTCTGTGTTTGATGGACCTGATCAGACACAGAGCTGATGTTCAGCTCACTCTGAAGACTTCCAGAGGTTCATATAATAATAATAATAATGAATTCAATTTATAACGCGCTTTTCATTAGTGAAAATCTCAAAGCGCTACACACATTGAATGCTACACACATTCATACACCGGTAGCGGCAGACTACCATGCAAGGTGCTTTCCAGTCCTACCGGGAGCAACTCGGGGTTAAGTGTCTTGCCCAAGGACACAACGACACATGGTGTGGGGAACCGGGATTCGAACCGCCAACCTTCCGATCGGGGGACGACTGCCATTACCACTACGCCACGGCCGCCCCATATCTTCTGTGGTTGCTCCGACACGCAGCTCTGTGGATCCACAGATCAGTGTTCATGTGCCTTCGTTTTCCTAACGTATTACGTGTACAGGCTCATCGACAGAGAACGCTTGGAAAAATGCAACACAACGGACAGACGTGTCGGTCAGAATGTCAGATGTTAGTCAGAGTGTGTCTGAATGTGTTGTGTTTTGACAGAAACTGTCCTGTTTGATGCTCTGCGTCACACACACTGCGTGTGTGTGTGTTTGTGCACAGTGCAGGAAACAAACTGTTCAACACGAACAGACCTGACCGCTGCTCTCACAGCCGCTAACAGACACCACATTTAGCTCAACATCTGCTAAACTGACTGTTGTAGGCCTTTATGTGCTGGCCTTCCCAAGATATTTTGCTAACAGGCACAGCAAACATTATTGCCCTACTGTCCTAAATCATGCAGCTATTTTACTTATCTGTTTGTAAAGTTGGTTGTCCACTTCATGCTGCAACGACGGCAGCATGAATGATCATCAAATTAAAATATTTTACTGATTTGACAGAACTCCACACTGTCCAGATTTTAATTTGCAAAGCTTTACTTTTCTGTGTTCTGAAGTATCTTTGTTTGGTTTTACTTCTGGGTTCCTTCTTTCTATACCTCGCAGCTCGTGTGCATAAAGTAAATCGTGTTCACGCTTATACGCAAGGCTCACACGGTTCATCTGGGATGAAAAATGAACCACTGAGTCATATTTCACTGGAGCAGAGCTCTGGTCCGAGGAACACACCACCAACCTGACGTCCTCTGGGAACGATCAATCCATCATCATCGTTTTCAGACAACAAAGTGCTTCCTCTGTAAGCGCGAGACCAAACAGCAGATAAGACCTCTCAAACTGGAAGTGTTTACCAAAGAAGGTGTTTCCATGGTAGCAACAGATGCATTATTGTCTAATGGCATCCCGTGCTCGTGTGCTGAGGGACTGCTCAGCGGGGAGGGCTCGAAGCTCGGCTGAGGAGAGCAATTAGTCTTCAAGGAAGTACTTTTGTCAGAAGAAATGTGTCGCTTCATATTGAAATAATTCCTTCATTTCTATTTCTCTGTCTTTGGCACTTGTCGGCTTCATGTTCATGCATTGAGCGTTTGAAGAACGACTCGGGCTCCTCGTTATCTCGTCTGTTCTTTCATATGGTTCTCGCTCCTAACGACCCACTGCCACAGGCCTCCCAGTGGACACACTTTAGTTCAGTGTTTTTCAACCTTTTTTGAGCCAAGGCACAGTGTTTGCATTGAAAAAATCCCGAGGCACACCACCAACCAAAATTGTAAACATCGATATACTGTATTCGCCTATATTAAATATATAGTCATTCTTATCAAAATGTCTTGAATAGGAATGAAATGAACACAAAAATGTATTTTTATCATGTTTTATATTTCTTATTTCAAATTGCACTTAACATGAAATTGCACTTAACATGCCTTGAAATAAACCTGAACAGTGCCACAACAATGTGGTCTTAAAATTAAAGAGGATGAAATTGCACTTAACATGCCTTCAAATACACCTGAACAGTGCCACAACAATATGGTCTTAAAATTAAAGAGGATGAAATTGCACTTAACATGCCTTCAAATACACCTGAACAGTGCCACAACAATATGGTCTTAAAATTAAAGAGGATGAAATTGCACTTAACATGCCTTCAAATACACCTGAACAGTGCCACAACAATATGGTCTTAAAATTAAAGAGGATGAAATTGCACTTAACATGCCTTCAAATACACCTGAACAGTGCCACAACAATATGGTCTTAAAATTAAAGAGGATGAAATTGCACTTAACATGCCTTCAAATACACCTGAACAATGCCACAACAATATGGTATTAAAATTAAAGAGGATGAAATTGCACTTAACATGCCTTCAAATACACCTAAACAGTGCCACAAATTGTGGTCTTAAAATTAAAGAGGATGAAATTGTACTTAACCTTCAAATACACCTGAACAGTGCTACCATTCTCTCTACATTTTACTCACTTAGTGTGAAACCTGTGCCTGTTTGGATGAACACAAAGCTGATATTCTGGCAGAAGAAAGATACACAAAACTCTTCCTCAACAGCTCTCAGTCTCTCTCTGCTTTGTTTTTATGGCAGTTAGGCTGGAGAAGCTCACTTCACACAGATATGTTGTGGAAAATGGGAGCAATGTCAAAATAGCTTTGTTTGCCAGAAAGGGGAACTCCTTGGCAGCAGTCAACCAAAAACTGTCCAAAGGAAGATCAGCAAAGCTCAGCTTTAAACCACGATTTTGTCTCAGTTCAGTTAGTTCTTCCTGCTCCTGTAAAGTCATGTTCCTGCCAACAACTGCTGAGCTGTATGGGTCCCTAACAAAGTCATAGCATACCTGAACTGATGACTCAAAGAGATGTAAGCCTCGCTGTACAGTCTCACGTTCACGGTTTCTGCCTTCTTCTGATTTCCACTTGGGCCTTCATCTGGGTCCGAATTTTGTCCAGGGACCAGACCGGATTTAGTATTTTTTCTTTTGAAAAAGTTTTCCATCGCTGTTTGTTTGAGAAGGTCCTCACTGTTTGTTTTGCTCACTGCTACAAACACGTCACGTTCATGTGCCGCTACTTCTCTTGTTTTAATGTGCGACGCTATGCTCCATACTGCCACCTATCGCGCGGTAAGGAAATTACACCAGTTAATAAAAAAAATCATAATTTACTAATTTTACACGGAACACCAGACGATCTCTCGCGGCACACTGGTGTTCCGCGGCACACTGGTTGAAAAACACTGCTTTAGACAATATTAGTTATTGTTTAATGCTGTTTAATGACATTCAGGTCGCGCTGAAAGGCGGAAATGGGTGTGCGCTTCGTGTTATTTACGTTGTAACATAAGCTGATTTGTGATCAGTTATTAACAAAAATTTAACTCAGAAACACTAATTCAGCTAACAATTGTTTTAGGGGTTTCTCGTTTCTGTAGTTAAATTTGAATGAAATTCAACCCTCGCGCTGAGGTTGTTTGAATGAGTCCCGCCCCTGCTGCAAACAACGAATCAAATGAGAGCTGAAACTGGCTCTGTCGGGCTCGGCCCGATAAGAACCACGGTGAAGATGGTTCCAGAACAAGGGTGGATCCCGGGCGGAAAAGGTAAATGCGAAGACGCCGAACCCGGGTTAGAAGCTGGGAGAGCCGGGGAGGGCCGGCCAATGCGTAAACGGCTAAAGCGACCAGATGGCCGCTCGTGAGTACAGAGAATATTATGGCTAACTTCATAGACAACACAAAAGAAGCTGCAAGTTAAACGTTTACTCTGACCTTGTGCTTTAGATTCAAAGACTGCTTGTTCTGCAGAAATAAACCAGCAGAAGGGTCAAAGTCATGCAAGTAACAGATCATCATTGAAATGACAAAAATACTGTTTGATCAATTCTGAATTAACACACATTAAAGAGAAAGTTCAATCTGATTAATTAGTGTCCATTAATTCAAAATAATTGTAACAAAATATAGTGTCCACTTGTCTCCTTGAGCTCCAAGCAAGTGTAACACTGAGAGTTTCAGAGAGGTGTGAACCCTAAAATATCAAAGACGAGGTGTATCACTACACTCATATCCAGGTTGCAAGTCACAGAAGGCTGGATT